>JAPESX010001190.1:0-11016 GCA_029590615.1 Nemania bipapillata | reverse complement strand
TATCCGGGTTGGTTATCTTCGGCTTTGTGGCGCGGTGTGGTGTTATTGATATACTGCCGCCGCTGAGTAGGTTTTATATCCAGGAATATGGCAATGAAATCTGATCGTGAAGGTTTGGGGTAGAATACAAAGAAAGGCAATGCTTTACGTGACGGTTCCCGAAGTTGAAGGGCTATAAGGTTCTGTATTACGATTGTGAATGATCCGGTGTATTCGGTAGTCTAGATGGGTAGATGCGGGAAAGTTGAAAGGTAAGGTTGGACGCCACCGTACGCGCCACCCGGCCCGATAAGATAAAGCTAGGCACTTATGTACTCACCTGATGTGGTAGGTATATGAGAACCCCACAGACCCCGGCGTACTAACGCTAGGACCATGTATGTAGGTAGTACCTAGTACGAGCTAGGATGTAGGTACCTGGCAGCCTGCACTGTATTCCCTACATACAAGTTGGTAAAATATAATGCCTACATACCCAGGGACTGCATTTTTAAGGCTACCCATGTTGTATTTATCTGGCCAGTTATCTCTAGGACTTAGGTAGGTGTGGTAGAGTGGTAGGTATATGAGAAATCGTGCCTATAAGTACTATGAATTGGGTTCACGTGAGACACGAGATACGAGGCCATAAGATGTCAACGGCTGACAGACCCCAAGTTGCGCAAGCACAATAGTCCTTACCGCCTTCAATTTGGAAGCTCCAAGTCAAGGGATATTAGGTAAATACCTACATGTACAGTAGCCTATCTAGCAGATCATCTGGAGCCTACCTGCCTGTTAAGATAGCGCCTGAATAGTACCCACAATTGTACTATGCAAACAATCATCTCCATCAATCACCAGTGCCGTTTATTACCACGGCTGGCCTACTACAGAATACGCTACTACTACGACCTACCTGGTGGCCCTCGCTCTCACTTCTGAAAACTAATCAAAACGAACCCCCCAACATTTCTACGTCTTGTACTGCAGCCTGCACGAGGCTCATCTAGAAAGGACACGCCCTCCTTGCCTCTGTTTATTCTTCGTCTATCGACACCATCTTGCGATCTAGCATCGCAAGCGCACCGTCTCATCCTTGATGCGGGCGTAAATTGTCATCCTGAAGCTGTCTGGCGCGCGGCTGAGGGTGCCCATATTCTCTCTTATAGCCCATCATGGCGCAACAACAGCAGCAACTAGCTCTCGAGACCCTCGACTCTATCACGAGGGATCTCAAGTCGAGGTGAGCTCCTACACCGTGGCTTCCTCCTGCCCCCTAGCCCTTTCGTCTAGAAATGCACAGCGGATGACTAGATGAATTGCTGACATTTCGCTCCTCTAACAGGGCCGGTGATGACGTACGTAGGCGAGCTGCTGCCCAGCTGAGGGAGTTAGTGGCGACCTGTTATCGAGGTGCGTTACTTGACTCTCATATGTCTTCCTGCCACTGTCGCCTATCGTCTTCGTCGTCGCTATCACCACTAGCTGTGCACTTACACGTCTTTAGACATCCCTTCCGAAAATTTCCCTTCATTCTACGACTCCGTCCAGAGCAAGATTACAAACTTAATTTCCCACGGCAATGATTCTTCCGAACGTTTGGGCGGCGTTTATGCCCTTGATGCGCTTGTCGACTTCGATGGCGTTGATGTCACCGTCAAGTATACCCGTTTCACCGCAAACCTGAAGACGATACTGAGGGGTAAGGATATTGTCCCTATGCAGCCCGCTGCTATTGCCTTAGGAAAGCTGTGTAGACCGGGCGGGTCCCTCATCTCCGAGCTTGTTGAATCCGAGGTTAAGACTGCGCTCGAATGGCTCCAGTCCGATCGGATCGAAGAGAAGCGATACAGTGCCGTTTTAGTCCTCCGCGAACTTGCCCGGAATGCCCCGACTCTCATGTACGCGTATGTCGGCCTCATCTTCGACCTCATATGGGTTGGTTTGCGAGACCCACGCAATCTTATCAGGACTACGGCGGGCGAAACCGTCTGTGCTTGTTTCCGCATTATTCGCGAACGCGACCAGGATATGAGGCAGACCTGGATGAACAAGATGCTTACAGAGACTCTAGCGGGCCTCAGGGTGGCTACTGTCGAGAGTATTCATGCTTCTTTACTTGTTCTTAGGGAACTGCTGGAGCAGGGCGGCATGTTTATGCAAGAGCACTATCAATCAGCGTGCGACATCGTCTTTCGACACAAAGATCACCGTGACCCGACGATTCGGAAGACGGTTGTCATGCTCATCCCAGACCTAGCTGACTACTCGCCTGCTGACTTCGCTGCCAGCTATCTGCATCAATTCATGCTTTTCCTTTCTGGCATGCTGAAGAAGGGAGGGGAACGTAACGATGCATTCTTAGCTATTGGAAACATAGCGAATTCGGTTAAGAGTGCGATTGCTCCTTACTTAGATGGAGTTCTAATCTATGTGCGAGATGGCCTCAGTGTTCAGTCTCGTAAACGAGGCTCCGTCGACCCAGTCTTCGACTGTATCAGTCGACTGGCTGTTGCTGTGGGCCAGACGCTGAGCAAGTACATGGAGGCTTTGCTTGACCCTATATTTGCTTGCGAGTTAACCCCGAAGCTTACGCAGGCTCTTGTTGACATGGCATTTTACATACCTCCTGTCAAGGCTACCATCCAAGAACGATTATTAGATATGCTTAGCAAGGTGCTATGTGGAGAACCCTTCAAGCCCTTGGGTGCTCCAACCCCTAATACTCTATCGATAGTACCGGTTATTCCCAAGGATGCGAAGGATCCTCAGGTATATGAACACCGGAAAGCGGAGGTGAAGCTAGCGTTGAATACGCTGGGAAGTTTTGATTTCTCAGGTCACATCTTGAATGAATTTGTTCGTGACGTCGCGATTAAATACGTTGAGGATGATGATCCTGAAATTCGAGAGGCTGCTGCATTAACCTGCTGCCAACTCTACGTGCGAGATCCTATTGTCAACCAAACAAGTCATCATGCTCTCCAGGTTGTTGGGGATGTCATTGGGAAATTGTTGACCGTCGGCATATCTGACCCTGAACCGACTATCCGACGAACTGTTCTAGCCGCACTAGATGAACGATTTGACCCTCATCTAGCTAAGGCAGAGAATATTCGCACACTTCTGTATGCTCTTAGCGATGAAGTATTCAGCATCCGAGAGGTAGCTGTAGCCATAATGGGGCGCTTGGCACGGCACAATCCTGCCTATGTCATTCCCTCATTACGAAAGACACTTCTTCATATGCTCACTGCACTAGAGTTTACAGATGTACCACGGATTAAGGAGGAGAGCGCCAAGCTTCTTAGTCTCCTTGTGCAGAATGCGCAGGGCCTAGTCAAACCATATGTTGACCCTACAATATCGGTACTCCTCCCAAAAGCAGATGACAAGAATGCATCTGTCGCTGCTACCGTTCTCAAAGCAATCGGCGAGTTAGCAACGGTTGGCGGCGAGGAAATGTTGCCCTACAAGGACAAATTAATGCCTATCATTATTAAGGCTTTGCAAGACCAAAGTTCCATTGCAAAACGCGAGGCCGCACTCCATACACTAGGCCAACTGGCTAGCAACTCGGGCTATGTCATAGATCCCTATTTGGAGTACCCGCAGCTACTGGAATTATTGCAGAACATTATCCGAGCTGAACCACAGCGTGGACCTTTACGTCAGGAAACCATTAAATTGATGGGTATTCTTGGGGCTTTAGATCCGTACAGACATCAGGTATGAGTTACCCTTTCTCTCGTCCCGCTATCTTTTTTTTTTTGATAATAAGATGTTACATGTCAAATTTAATAGCAATAATTATTCTGCTGTCTTCGAGTTTTCATATGTTGCTAACAGATTCATTAACAGCAAGTTGAGGAGCGCACTCCTGAAGCTAAGAGAAGTATAGAGAGCAATCGACAGACTGATATTTCGCTGATGATGACCGGGCTTACTCCATCGAGCAAAGAATACTATCCTACGGTGGTCATCAACGCCTTATTGAACATTTTGAGTGACCAGTCTCTAGTCCAGCACCATGCTGCCGTTATTGAGGCCATTATGAACATCTTTCGGACTCTAGGATTAGAATGTGTCTCATTCCTGGACCGTATCATCCCTGCATTTCTTGTGGTAATCAAAAGTGCGGTCCCCGCTCGCCTAGAGTCCTACTTCAATCAATTAGCCACATTAGTTGGCATCGTTCGACAACACATTAGGACATACCTGCCCTCTATCGTACAGATACTTCAAGAATACTGGGAGAAAACATCATCCCTGCAGAGCACGATATTATCTCTAGTAGAGGCTATTTCTAGATCCTTAGAAGGAGAGTTTAAAATTTATTTGGCGGGTTTGTTGCCGATGATGCTTGGTGTCCTGGAGAAGGATTCGACTACGAAGAGGATCCCTTCGGAGAAGGTCTTGCATGCACTATTGGTCTTTGGGTCCAGTGCTGAGGAGTACATGCACCTGATAATTCCCGTTATTGTGCGGACCTTTGAAAAGCAAGGTCAACCGACATTTTTAAGAAAGTCCGCCATCGAAACAATTGGCAAAATTTCTCGACAAGTAAACTTGAACGATTATGCCGCGAAAATTATTCATCCATTGGCGAGAATTCTTGCCAGTGGTGAGATATCTTTGCGGGTGGCTGCTTTAGACACGCTCTGCGCTCTTATCCACCAGCTAGGCAAAGATTATTTGCATTTCGCTGGTACAGTGAGCAAAGCTCTCCAGAGTAGTCCGATTCAGCATCCAAATTACGATCTACTGGTATCCAAGCTGCAGAAGGGAGAGGTATTACCACCAGATTTGAGCTCAGAATTGCGATTCATTGATCAGTCTGATGAGCCCTCATTTGGCGAACTTGGTAATAAAAAGCTGGAGATGAATGCTATCCATCTTAAAGGTGCCTGGGACACGAGAGGCAAATCTACGAAAGAGGACTGGCAAGAATGGCTACGAAGATTTAGCACTACATTGCTCACAGAATCTCCCAACCATGCTCTCAGGGCCTGCGCCTCTCTCGCCAGCGTGTATCTTCCGCTTGCTAGGGAGCTATTCAATTCAGCATTCGTCTCGTGCTGGAGCGAACTTTACGAACAATTTCAGGATGAGCTCATCCAAAATATCGAGAATGCCATCCGGTCTGAAAACGTCCCTCCAGACCTGCTGGGCCTCCTCCTTAATCTAGCTGAATTCATGGAACATGACGATAAAGCCCTTCCTATTGATATTAGGATCCTTGGCCGTGAAGCTGCTCGCTGTCACGCCTACGCGAAGGCACTTCATTACAAAGAGCTTGAGTTCTTACAGGACCAGAGTGGGCCCGCTGTGGAGGCTTTGATTGTCATTAATAACCAACTCCAACAGTACGACGCAGCTATTGGCATTCTCCGCAAGGCACAGTTGTATAAAGACGGTATTCAACTTAGGGAGACCTGGTTTGAGAAACTGGAGCGATGGGAAGAGGCGCTGGAATTCTACGAAAAGCGGGAGAAAGAGATTCCTACAGACCAAGCAGTTCCTATTGATATTGTTATGGGCAAGATGCGATGCTTACATGCACTTACGGAGTGGGATAGACTCGCAACTCTAGCGAACAATACATGGGCCAACTCAGCACCGGACGTCCAGCGTCGTATCGCGCCCCTAGCAACAGCCGCCGCATGGAGTTTGGGCAAGTGGGATTCTATGGAGATATACTTGTCATCAATGAGGAGGAATTCTCCAGATCGATCGTTCTTTGGCGCTATCCTCGCTCTCCACCGGAACCAGTTCCGAGAGGCAACAACAAATATTCAACAGGCACGAGAAGGACTAGACACCGAGCTTAGCGCCCTCGTGAGCGAGTCATATAATCGCGCCTATCAAGTCGTTGTCCGAGTGCAGATGCTTGCAGAACTCGAGGAGCTTATTGTATACAAGCAAGCAGATGAAAAGAAGAAAGCAACCATGAGGCGTACTTGGGAAATCCGTTTGAAAGGATGCCAAAGAAATGTTGAAGTGTGGCAACGTATGCTTAGACTTCGCGCTCTGGTGATTTCGCCAGAAGAAAATATGCATATGTGGATAAAATTCGCCAATCTTTGCAGAAAATCTGGACGAATGGGGCTTGCCGAGAAGTCGTTAAAACAGCTCGTTGGCAGCGAACATAGTCTTGATACCATCATACCTTACTGGAGTCAAAACGGTCACTCCCAGGGCTCAAGTAGGAGGATTCCGCCCCAAGTTGTTTACGCCGTGTTGAAATTCTACTGGGAACATGGTATACAAGGCGGACACGGCACTGAACACGCTGAAAAGACACTATCTTGTCTCCAAAAATTCACTGCTGACACCATGCACCGTCTAGAGGTAGCCCGAGTCTCCCTACAGTCCGCTTCCAATGGTATGGATGCGATGGGTGATTACAGTTTCCATAACGGTGTGGAGCCTGGCATGTCCATGAGGTCTCATAAAGAATTCCAGGAGCAAATCGTTCTCCTGGCAAAATGCTACCTTCGACAAGGAGAGTGGCAAGTCGCTTTAAACAAGAGTGATTGGCAACACCCAAGTGTTCACGGCATCCTCGCATCCTACTCTAAAGCTACACAGTATAATCCCAAATGGTACAAAGCATGGCATTCCTGGGCTCTAGCAAATTTCGAAATTGTCCAAGCCCTTACCTCCCCAGGTGATCGAAGAGGCCCAAGGCCCGACCCAACCTTGATAGTCACTTATGTTGTTCCGGCTATCACAGGCTTCTTCAAGTCGATCGCCCTGTCCTCGGGGAGCTCACTGCAGGATACTCTCCGTCTTCTGACCCTCTGGTTCGCTCATGGCAGCAACAATGAAGTCAACACGGCGGTCGTTCAGGGCTCTGGCACTGTTAGTGTTGATACATGGCTCGAAGTGATTCCCCAATTGATTGCACGCATCAATCAACCCACCGCTGGCGTACGGCAATCTATTCATAATCTACTTGCTGACGTGGGGCGTAACCACCCCCAGGCACTTGTATATCCCCTCACCGTAGCAATGAAGTCGCCTCAAAACACTCGGCGATCAAAATCTGCGGCTAAGATCATGGATAGCATGCGAAGCCATAGTGCCAAACTTGTTGATCAAGCGAATATTGTTAGTCACGAACTCATCCGCGTCGCAGTACTATGGCATGAGCAGTGGCACGAAGCCATCGAAGATGCCTCTCGACTCTGGTTCAGTGACCACAACGCGGAGGGCATGTTCGCTGCCCTGAACCCGATGCATATGCTACTCGATAGAGGACCCGAGACGCTCCGTGAAATAAGTTTCGCGCAAACGTTCGGAAGGGATCTCACGGAAGCACGAGAGTGGTGTCGGCAATATGAACAGAGTCACGATGTCAGTGACATGAGTAGTGCATGGGACCTATATTACCAAGTATTCCGTCGTATAAGCCGACAACTCCCACAGGTGACATCGCTGGAGCTTCCGTACTGTTCACCCAAGTTACTTAGCGCTAGGGACCTAGATCTTGCGGTGCCCGGTACGTATCGCAGCGGTGCTCCAATCGTGCGGATTATCTCGTTTGAGTCGACATTCAGTGTCATCAATTCAAAGCAACGTCCTCGAAAACTGAATATGACAGGTAGCGATGGTAAACAATATGCATTCCTTCTAAAGGGACATGAAGATATTCGGCAAGATGAGCGTGTCATGCAGCTATTCGGCCTTTGTAATACCCTTCTCACAAATGACTCAGAATGCTACAAAAGGCATCTCGGGATCCAGCGGTACCCGACCATCCCCCTCAGTCAAAACTCTGGTCTGTTTGGTTGGGTGCCTAATAGCGATACCCTTCATGTTCTAATCAGAGAATACCGTGAGAGTCGCAAGATCCTCCTTAACATCGAACATCGTATCATGTTGCAGATGGCACCGGATTACGACAACCTCACTCTGATGCAGAAAGTTGAAGTCTTTGGCTACGCGCTGGACAACACAACTGGTCAAGATCTGTACCGCGTCCTCTGGTTGAAGAGCAAGAGCTCCGAAGCCTGGCTAGAACGGCGTACCAACTACACACGAAGTCTCGGTGTCATGAGCATGGTTGGCTACATTCTCGGCCTAGGCGATCGCCATCCAAGCAATCTGATGCTGGACCGGATTACGGGCAAGATCATCCACATTGACTTCGGCGATTGCTTTGAAGTGGCGATGAAGCGCGACAAGTACCCTGAGAGAGTGCCTTTCCGTCTAACCCGCATGCTCACGTATGCAATGGAAGTGAGTAACATTGAGGGAAGTTTCCGGATCACCTGTGAACATGTTATGCGGGTACTTCGTGAAAACAAGGAGAGTGTGATGGCCGTCCTAGAGGCTGTAAGTTCAAGTTTTCACCATCCATCTTGAACATCTATCCTATCGATGCTAACAATCTACTCTCCCATAGTTCATCCATGATCCCCTCCTAACTTGGCGTTTGACAAATCGCGCTTCAATAGGAGGCCCTAACTTCCATTCTGAACGTGAAGCTGCTCTAGGAGCTGGCACGCAGCGGTTGCGTCGCCCTAGTATTCTCGAAGCAGACCATCCTCCTTCAGAGATGCTTGCTGCGCAGCTAGCTACCGAGGCTATGTGCCCAGGCGGACCTCCGGCCATGCGTGGCCGCGCACGCACTAACTCGAGCGTGTTGAATGGCTCCCAACTTGATGGTGAGATGGCAGAGATTCAGAATGCTCGTGCCCTCGAGGTGCTTGACCGTGTGAACCAGAAGTTGACAGGCCGCGACTTCAAACCAAACGAAGAATTAGAGGTCGTTCAACAGGTCAATAAACTCATTATAGAGGCCACGAAATTGGAGAACCTTTGCCAACACTATATCGGCTGGTGCTCGTTCTGGTAGTCTCCGTCACAGCTAGGACATGGTTTTATTGTCTTGGGGCACACATTTGTTACAAGAAGTCGCGCATAACCAGAGACCCCGAACAGACTGCTTTAATGTTTAGATCATGTATGGGATTTCATGTAAGATTTGCAGAGGCTATGGGAATAGGCTTGCAACTCGGAATGGCGTTGGCATTCTAATGTTGGCCTGGTAAATGGCGTTTACATGGTTGTAGGGAAGATTGTGCGAACTTCGATGTTCGCCTGGCTATCTATGGACCTCCGTGTTGCTTTTCCAATATTATTGCCTAGCGGGAGACCTTAGATGGCGGCTTAGTTAGTGAAGTTAGAGCACGGGCGCCGCTATTGTTTTATTTTTATGGCAATACGTGCTATTAGTTCGTCATTCGGGCAGTAGATCCAAGATAGCATCCTATCTAGATTACGCCCACGACCAGCTTAATTTGTGGTTAAAGCATGTAACAATGAGATTAGATTTATCTTTCCTTGCGCCTTCCTACTATAATGAGAGACCGTATTTCATGTAATAATCCTAAGACCACGCTTTAGGTACAAGTGATCCTCACGTTGCTATCAATGTACTACTAGAGCCGAGATATCAGCCTAGAGTCCTAGACCATAGTCTTACTGGTCCTTCTCACTCTTAATAGCAACTAGAGCTTCTGGTTGAATCCGAAGTGATACCTTTTTGGACATTCGGACGAGGTAAATCATAATGTTCCCTGTGTAGCCCGGGGAGGTCATCTTCCCCGTGTTTGCAACGCACAAAAAGATAGTATCCGAGGAATATACGGGAACGAGGTAGACTAAGGACACGTATTCATTGGCATTCCTGAGCCCCTACCTAACTCTTCATATGGCATTTCTTCGTGCGGTTCAACTGACTAGCACCCAGCTGGCTGGGAATGTGCTTGAGGTTCAGCCTTCTATTATTAACAGCGACTACCCAGGCTCAAGCGATTGATTGGATTGTTGCGTTAAGTAATGTAGATTTTTCAGTTAGATACGATGCTGGCATATCTTAAATCTGCTACTTTAGATTTTTGATTTTGGGTTCTCATGCATGTTCGCGTTTTCTTTCTTCTGCCGATATCCATTCCCTCCACGGTCCGACGCAGGCGTCGGGTGTAGTGATTTAGTTTCCGCTCTTATTCCTCCCGTTTCTATACTGGCCCATTTAGGTGACACGAAAGCGGTTAAAGGGTTTTCTTGTAATATGGTCCGAAACCACCGGAATAAGTAATGTGCTATGTGCCGACCGGCCCTCCCGATGTAAGTCTGGGTACTCGACCATGCTACATCCAGATTTCGAGCAATTGCGGGCAACTTCAAGCCGATTAAACTTGGCTAACGCGCTAGAAGATATCGTGTAACGTTGGAACATTCCTGGACTATTGCCATTGAGGATTTCTCAGGGTAACTGCACTTGAACGACGGGATGGGCATTTGTGAGTTTGATATCACGGTCGGAGGCAGCTAGATCCAGGGGCACGGATGTCCGAGTAGCTCGTTAACATGCAAGCGAATGATGGCATCTAGAGAGTTGGACGGGATGTGCGGGAGGACACCTAGAAGCCAAACTTCAAAGACAGGGTGCTCGGCCATGGAACTGTATTGGCTACGCATAAAAAAGGTAGAACGTCCGTTTCCATTGTCTTCATGCTTGATGTAAGGGATATATACTCATACCATCATACTGATGGGACTTGGTCACTCCACGTCACTTCGGCGTCCACAGATACGCGTACATGAAACAAAACCTCGCCAATATCAGTCCTGAAAAGGTAACCCGAGGGATAGGCTGTCCTCTTCCGACATAAAGAGGGCCCAATCGCTGAAGAGGTTCGTCTAGGTAAGGGTCTTACACCATGGTTATGAGTCAGTCTGAAGAAGACGCGGCACACTATCCGCAGGCCACTAATTGCCTGATCTTAGATCGTCTGATGCAGCCACGCAGTCTCATCGGCGGGTCCTCTTTGCCGTAAACCGCGTCTGTCTAAGTCACTCAGACAGCCCGCGACCATGTGCCGCAACGTCAAGATAGTGTCGTACTGCCAGAGCTGTGAGACACGGCTGGCAGAGAGCAGCAATAAGCAATGGTGCCGGCAGGCGTATAGAAGAGGCGCCTTTGGGCGCTGCAGCATAGGCGTGTGCCAGGCCGAGGAGGAC
>JAPESX010000119.1:0-28131 GCA_029590615.1 Nemania bipapillata | reverse complement strand
TCGCACACCTCGGTCGAGATGGCCAGCGAGTCCGTGCCCGTCGTGTCCTGCGCCAGGCTGGCGGCGAAGCTCGTGATGGCCGAGGCGAGGTCGCCCGTTGGCGTCGGGGCGTTGCTTATCAGACTGACATAGGATTGGGTGCACGCCACATCACTGCTTGCTTGAGTACTGCTAGTTCCGGTAGCAGTGTCGGTAGTAGTAGTGTCGGTGGTCTGTGCTAGAGACGTTCCCGCGAGGGCAACCACGGAGAGAAAGGCTTTGCTGTTGTACATCATGTTGATTGATATAACTCTAGACGGTATCCAAAGTCTTTGTTGTCTAGTATGATGATATGTTAAAACGTAGAGTCAGGATGGATAATGCTCTAGGTATTCTAGGGAAATGGACATGATAAACCCAGAAGAGACACACCGATATGGGAGCAAGTTTGTTTTATAGCGGTCAAAATCACATAGAGACCAATAACATGTCCCGATGAACTAAGGTCACACAACTAATCCTGCTCGTTGTTTGTCGTAAAAGATCTCTGCTCAGCCCCAATCAATACCTAACACCTTGGACTTTACCGTGTACTGTAAACTGTGTTTACTAAGGTTATAGTCCTATTGTGGTAGGTATCTATGGCAGCTACAACTCTCTAATTCGCTCTAGTCCAGGTTCTTCCATGGGAGCCATACGGAACTCTGACGTTGTCGTAGCTTAAATTAAGACTAATGCTCATACTTTAAGCCCTACATGGAATCTTATACTAATTTGATGCTCCTCGGGCCCACTCGTCTAATAAGAGTCTGCCTCTGTCCTTTTTGCATAAGGGAGCTGGCATGTACATGTACTGCTAGTTTGATTTTTTAAGCTGGAAATATAAATACAAGAGGCTGTTGATATCACATATGCACCGTAAATGAAGACAAGTTTATATACATACGCAGATCTTATTAGAAACATAGACCATCTGGCTTGGTCCCGTTTACCTGGCTACACTACTTGTATGTAATAATGACAGATGCAGACCATAAGATCGGCCCCTTCCCTTCGCTAAGGAGTACCTCGCCTAGCACGGAATACACGGCGTTGTATTCGTCAAGTCGGCTGGGACGGCAGGGACGGCAGGGCGGATCTACACTGTGACGGTCGGTTGTAACACCGAGTGGTTGAGGCTGAGGTGGCACTTCTGACTCGACGAACGGAATGACGTCGAGCTTACTTTAAATGCACAACCGTAGTACGCAACCGTCTATCATTTTAATCCTATGTTCTCATCATGAGACTCAACCATGATTTTATCATTGATCGTCGTCCAGATAATATAGCGCTGCACCACCTCAGCTGACGCGTCCCTCGATTTGCCAATATTTATAGCATGCATGTCGCCTAGACATTTATTGTGTTGTGTATTGCCTATATCTAGAATGTTTACAAGCTATGAAAATAACGAGAATAATTAATCGTGCGGGCATACAAGCTAATGTATCGTCACCTATCTCCTGCTTAGAGACATACATAGCTACAAGCATAGGTATCCAGGCATATCATGTTTATCCTGAGTATGTGTGAGAGTCCAACAACCCAGAAGCCATTGGGTTTTGATTCTCATTCAAAGACCTCTATAATAATTAGTCTAGGAGCTTTTCATCCTCGCTATAGTACGAATGTACATCTATAAGATAATCCGTAACCGCAGTCTCATGTTGAATATAATCATACCCCAATCATCCTTTGGGGGGTTAAAACGCAAATGTAACGCTCGTGCTACTAACCCTTTATCGTACGAGGTGATAGAAGGGAACCACATTACAAGCAGACGTTTTTCATCTCATGTCTAAAACACGATTGATAGGCTACGCTATACTCAGCACTGACCTCCAGCGACAAGTTATAGTTAGCGCACGCGCGTACAGATGACAAGTGTCAAGAAAGGGAAAATATAGGTACAGAATATGTTTTTGCGTCTCTAAGTCGCTTTGTTTTAAATCGACGACGTCACATACCTACTTCCCTCCGGCCGTAGTCTAGACTAACTCGTTCAAAAGAAACGAATGATGACGACAACTCCCGGCGCTAGTCCGGTCGGAAACGGCAGCAGCCGCAATGCTACCTAACACCTATCCTATCCACAGTACTCTGGTATTTGCTGCCTTTACTGCGCATGACTCAATCGAGAAATAATAGACCCAATAACCCTGGCCAACCTAGTATTAAGCTAAACCGCGATTTTAAAGGTGGTTAAATATATTCACCTTTATAGCGTGATAAACTATGCTTGTAGTGTGTCTAGTTTAAGAATAGAAACGCTGGGCAAGTGTCTATTTGGATTTACTTATTGTTGAACTTGATGCTTTCCTACCAAATAGCCTGCCTCTAGGCTAGAGGCTTTCACGAGGTCTAGATAATTGCAACACCAATACGGTCGTTAGAGATATCCGCCAACCCCTGCTTCCAAGTCTTACAAGCCATACCCCATAAGCGTAGTTGTACTTTGAATCTCCAGCTTCACCATTTTCGTTATGTTAATAGGGACATACCTACCTAGGTATGAAGTGACATTCAAGTAAATGAAGAATAATCTAGGCCTTCTACTAGTGCATTAACCGAGTTGGAATACGATGAACTGTTGTGGGTAATGTTATACATATCCTTTTGATTTGTCTAGCCTAGTATACTGTTGCGAGGAGGCTGCCTGACCTATATACGCTCTTCTCCTGCCTGCTCATTCTGTGTTCCACCTGCTTCGCCATTCCCTTATCCGAAGATATAGGTACAAATAAGTACTAAAGTCCAAGACATTATACATACAAGTTCGAATAAAAAATTTCCAATGCCATGATTCAAGACAATATACAAGGATGGCGATGGGTTATAATGAGGGCACTGATATGCCAACCCCGCGGAGTGATCCAGAGCCACGGTCTGCCGCCGTTAGCCAAAAATAATAAGGACGCCACTGTCCCACGCTCGTAAATGCTCAAATAAAATATATCAAATGGTGCGCCGTCCGTGATGATGTTGTTGCGACCCATCACGATGCAAGACTCTTGAACCGTTCCTCGAAGGCCTTGACTTTCTCGGCCTGCAGCTCTCTCTCCAGTTTACGAGTCTGGTTAATAGCAGCTTCACGCTCTTCTTGTAGCCCAAGGACCTCTATCTGGGCAAGATTCATGCGTCCGACCACTTGCTGCATTTCCACGTCAGCGTCCATTAGCGCGTTTTCTAACTCTGCCACGCGCATTTTGAGGTTATCGATCTGAGTTTCCTCGGAGACGTTCATCGCCGGCCCAGAACGCGTAATACTAAGACGGGGTGATAGTGCACCTGGGGCTGTGAACAGCGGCGAGAGCGGTGACTTGGCAGGGAAAGTCCGTGGTGAGCGAAGACCATCACGGAGCCTAGTAAGCTGTACGTTGTGGCTCTCTTTCAAGGTCGACATTTCTTCCTCGTGGCGGGCGACCCGGTCTTCCGACGCCGCCTGTGCCGCTTCTAATTTTTCTTCTAGGGATCGCAGATGCGCCTGCATAGACGTGATCTGCTCTGCGTTAGCCTTCTGGCTAGCGTCGCCTCGTGTTACGGTATCTGCTATCCGCCGGCGTAATTGCTGGTTTATTGTAAGTTGCTGTTGCACTTGTATAGCCAATTCTTCCACACGACGGGCTGACTCCTGAAGCTCATCCGCTAGAGCCTTTTCTGATTCAAGGTAAGCCTGTTCTCCAGCTTTCAGAGAGGCGAGTTGCGCTTTGTAAGATTCGGCCTCATCATGAGCCAGGTCGCGCTCTGAAACGGCCGATAATAAGGCAGTTTCTAGTTTTTTCAAGGCCGTCTGAGTTTTCTCATCGCTCATAATTCCAGTCTCCAGGTTTTTGATACGCTGAACTGAGTCCGTATAAGCCTGTTGTAGATCATGATATGCAGCCATCAAGGATTCAGAGGTAACTGGCTTGGTAAACTGGTCGCTGCCATTACTCAAACGCGCAAATGCTGGAGGAATCAATATGTCCTTATCCTCAAGGAGTTTACGTAGGTATTCCACTTCTTGTTCTGCTTTGTCGAGATCCATTTTTAAACCAGCCAGGCCCTTCTCAACCTGCCACTTCTGATCCAAGGCTTCCTCAGCTCTGCGACGCAAAACAGTGATCTCGGCTCGAAGATTGCTAATTTCTCTCTGAAAGCCGGCCTTTTCTGGTGAAGACGTTAGGAGGCGATCACGCTCTATCTCGAGAACACGAATTTTCTTCTGGTTCTCGCGATTTTGGTGTTCCTGTCTCTCGAGCAGGTTTTTTAGCGCACGGTGTAGAGCATCTCGCTGCTCTTCGACATCCTTCAGGCGTTCTGAAAGCTGATCGCGAGACTCTGAAGTTTTTACCGTCTTAGACCTAAATATGCCTGATGGAGGTCGCTGCAGTCTAAACGACGAGCGTGAGCCACCGACAGAATTTGAACGGGAAAGCGGTGCACTTGTAGTACCGCCCTCTTCAGAAATACTATCCATTTGAACCTGCCTTAAGTTGGAGTTTTCGTTCCTCAGTGTGTGAAGCTCTTGCTGCATTTTAGTAGTCTCGTAAGTCATTCTCTCGAGATCAGAAGCTTGAGTCTCGAGGCCTTCGACGCGGGCCCGAAGCTGTGGGACAATCTCTTCTTTCAGGTTATCCCGTTCGTTGGATGCATCTCGAAGCTCCCCTCTCAGTGCAGAAAGTAAATCCTCAAAATTATCCTTCGCTTGTCGCTCTTCCGAAAGCTTTCGTCGCAGGTTCTCGCAGGTGGCCTCAAGCTCTTTTACACGGTCGCCAGCATCTGCACCACTGATCGTAGCGAGATCAATCTGCGATGCCTTCGTTGATAGGTCCTTGATTTGCTCATCCATCTTCTGCCTTTTTAGTCGCTCATCTTGAAGTTTAGTCGTAAGCTCAAGTCTGAGTTGGGCCTTCTCCTGCTCTGACCTCCGCTGTATCTTCTCAATTTCCTCCCTTGATTGATCATAGTCACTAAACTTGGCCGAGCTATAGCCTGAGTCAGAGAAGTAATCACTAGTTCTCTTGTTTCCAGTCACTGAGGGGTTTTCTTTTTCTGCTTGCAGCCTGTCTACCAGGTCTTCTAGATCTATCTCTCGTCGAATAGAGGCCGCTAACTCGGCCGAGATGGCCTTTAGCTCGTCCTCCATCTCGTCGAGTTGAGCAGGGTCCGATGATCCTGCGACTGGGGGAGCGAGGTATGATTGACGATAGTCCCGTGAATCGGGTGTATGAAATTGGGCCTTGTCGGCGTCAAACGATGATTGTGGTCCAATTGTTGTGACTGGGGATGCATCGGATTGGCTACCCGACTTTGAGAAGTTGAAAGGCGATGGGAGAGGAGAGTATCCTTTCTCTGAGGTCTCGGTAATGGGTGACGATGCCCAGCCAAAAAAGGTGCCGAGTCTCGAAGAGCTTGGAGACTTGGGGAGCGGTTTGTCTGTATTGGGTGTTTTGATGTCGTTGCTATTTGTTCGAACCAGAGACGCCTCGTCGGATTTGAGCGTCAAGTGCTGTGGTACGGCTTTCCGTGATACGTGTAGAGACATATTATGGTTAATAGGATTAGGATTAGTATAGTCAGACGACTCAGAGTTATAGCCGTCAAGGATGTTGTCACTCAGGGGATCTTTGTCCTCTTCGACCAATAGATTGTCATATAGCGTCTGTTCGTCGGAGTGCGACGACGTTTGACGAGGGGCTGCAGGGTGGCTGTCCCGAAAGTCTGGGCGTTTGGCTTCAACCGCTATGACAGCCGAGTCAGCGGACCCCAAAGTGGAAGCGAGAGGGTGCTGATTTTCGGGAGATTTCCTGGTTAAAATCAAATAGATTAGCACGGCGCGATCCCGGGGTTTCCTGGTTTTCGCGGTCGCGAGCCGCGTTGGATTGCAGACCAATGAGACAATGACTCACTGGTTGTCGCGGTGCATCAATATGATGTCGCCTGCACCTACGCCTGCACCTGGCGTCGGGCTTGGCTTTGTTGTACCGGTAGGGTCCCAGATGGGGGGCCGAGACATAGGCTCGACCTGCGCCTGCGGGAACTCGTAGACAGTTGGGCTGTCCACGGAGAAGGAGCGGTCGTATCGCTGCTCAGGACGTGGCAGGCTCTTCACAACGCTGGCCAGGTACTCTCCCGAGGAATAGCGCGTGGCAATGGGGGAGGCCGTTGCGGACAATGGCTTACGTCGAATCGGTTTGGCCGCCGGGACGGATGTGCGACCACTGAGGACGAGGCCCTTTGTGTTCCGGGCGCTCGAAACGGATGGTGCTGAAGGGAGGGTGAGGGGAGCTGTGTCTGTAGGTGTGGGTGGCGGCGGGTGGTCTGCTGCATAGACGGGATACGAAGGAAACGAGGAAACATGAGTTGAAGCACTAGAAGTCTCAGAAAGGGCAGACAATGACGGGTGGTGTTGATGGGCTGTGGCTGCCACGAGGGGCCGTTGTTGTTGTTGGTACTGGTGTTGGAAGGGCATGGTTCTGGTACTGCTTCTGGTATCGGTAGACATGCCTCCTCTCTGTCTCCCTACCTAGTCTCTACGCGCATCACTAACCGCCTGCCTTGCTCACTCTGTCTGGAATGCGAACACCAGTAGTACAATGACCAGTATGACCAGCCAGTATCAGTATGGGAGGTATGTAGCGTGGAACGTGGAACGTGGAGCGGATCGAGTGTCAGTCCGCGGTATCCTCCGGTACGATTGCCTACTTGGGTATCGGGCTGTGCCACCGCTGTCCTATCTCTCCTTTCGAAGAAACTAAGAACCAAGAACAGCAAGGACTCAAAGCAAATTGAAATGAAGATGTGAAATGTGAAATGACCAAACTGCTAGGTACAACAACAGAAAGGTCTCGGAAAGGAGAGAAGAAAGATTCAGGAGACGCTAGAAAACCTCCATATGACCAAGGTAGTGTAACTCAATTCAGTGCTGTACATACACATGTACATTGCCTAGCGCACGATTAATGGGAAGAAAAGGGGGGCGGTTGGGGGTCCAGCAGAGCCGTAGCGTTGCAGTCGGGCCAATTGGTCAAGATTAACAACCCACTAAACTTCCCTTCTGTGCCCTGATCGGGTCCTGTTAGAGCCCTGTTGCGGGTGGTTGGTGGCTTTCTTTAGCTTTAGTGGTCATGGCATTCAAGCGCCCCCCAGTTTTCCCCTGGCTTGGCTTGCATCGGCTATTGCTAGTGGCTGTTCGCGAGCACGCATCTCATAACCTACTTCACTTTGAGTTCCTTAGACCCTGTCCATTAACCCTGTCTTAAGCTACTTTCATCCACTCGCAATCTCTCTTATCACACCAGTACTCTTCCTGGTTGTGAGCTTCCCTGCACCATCAAACCCGAAAGGGCAATCTTCTCCAATCATACCCCTGGCCCTTCCCCTGTCGTATGCAGGTACGCTACACTGAACTCGGTATTATATGCGTGTGCTGTTGCGTTCAAGCGCTAATAGGGAATTGATCCTCGATCTAGATTCTACTAGGCACAGAACTGTATTTACTGTATTTACACTACAAAAACCAGCCTTCCTTCTCCCACTTACATGTAGGCAGCATCATCTTCTTCAATTTCAAGATCATCAATCCAACCAGCCTCCACAACATTAATTAGTGTTGGGTTTATGGTGACAGCATTGATGTTTCCGACCTCTTGAGCTAGGGATACACCATACTACGCGGCGAAGGGCAGCGATAGGCAATAAGCGATCGGTACTAAGGTAGGTAACTCTTGTCATGCTGTATGCATAAGTGCACCAAGTAAGCGCGAAAGTATTTTGTACGCTTTTCTACCTCTATTAGTAGAAGTAAGCGCCATCACAGGTAAGATGGTGATCCGATTGATCACCTGCTCTCCTACACTCGTGTACAAAATACCTTCAACACATGATTTGCCCTTGTCTCCCTCTCTGCCAATACCTACAAGTAGGTAGGTCTTGAAGGCTGGTAATTAATGGACTTAGTGACGCGCGGCTAGCTAGCCAAGACTTCGATATCACTAATTGCTATTTTCCCACTACATGTTAGCCAACCAATCACTAAGTACCTGCCTGACCTGACCTTCAGTGTAAATACATATTGTATATATTAGACACGTCAGATACGATTACCTACATATAAGTTCTTATAAGCCCTATTTGCCCCTGTGCTAATTACCTAACCTAATCTACGTATGACATAGGTACCTTGTACATACAATAAAGCGGGGCTACATCCTGTTACCTCCTCCCACCTTACTCTAGATAGAAAAGTTCATGGATGCATAAATGATCGGCAAGCTCAAAGTATAGTAAGTACGTGTATATCTACAGTGCTTTATTATACGCATACTGCCTACCTACGCAGATACATGCCTACCGTAGCTTCTAATGCACAGAATTTCTAACCGCTTTAATACTAGCGAGTACCGAGACATTCTGAATGAATAGTGAGGCGACAAGCCAATGAGCATCCTCCACTTACAATAAGGGGCGCCTATATATAGGTAGTTACACAAACAACATTCCACCTGGTTATACCACATGTCTCTTGTTGGTCCAGCATCACCGATGCGATTCGCTGACAGAGCCTCATCCGCATGGTGTTTTCAGTCGGGAAAACAAGCCAAGCCAAGTTTGACCACCTCTTCGTATGAAACAATCCCACCGCCACAGGCGCAGGTGGTGATGACACTCGGATCATGTGTCGCATGACAGGCTCGCTCGCCGAGATCTAGAGACAATTGAATTGGTTGGCGCTTTTCTCCCATTAATACGAGAAAAATTGCCAATAGCTTACCGGGCGCTGAGTACGTCCGAGCAAACAGTTTGTCTTGGGGCTGCGCATCCCAGTTCCCGACTTTCGTTTTCTCAACCCTCGACTAGAGTCTTAGTGCTAGTCTCATTGACGTTGGTTCCCAGGTTGACACCCTCTCAGGTAGTATCAGGGCGCCTTCGTACAGCGAAATCTCAGGAATCCCGGGTAGTTTTCGCTTGGTTGTATGGCCTACGCGCAGATGTATTATACGGGTGTTTGATAGCCCGTATGTTAACTTAGGAGTGCTCTGTCAAAACTTGTCACCAGAAATGGTGTGTAGCAATTTCACAGGATACTGTTCTCGTTCTAGCTCGCACCTTGTGCATCCCCAGTGCGTTATGTATCTAATTGTCTAGATATCTAGTTAATAGGTCTGTTATAAGGAGCGCATCGTGAAACTGATGATTACTGCCGTAACCGCTTGCGTAAGCATAGGCAGGTAGATTTTTATATTGTAGTAGTATCGGACAAATAATTTTATGTTAATCAACCTTTTCTGGCTATGGAAAATATGTATACTTCTCAGGTCAGACACTGTCGTTCCAATCCATTAACTCACTTGAAACTATATTCGCGCCTTCATCTCGGGCAATTAGATAGGCTGTCAGACTTTCATAGTTTAGAATCTGCTACCGATATCAAGAATGAGTTTAGCAGTTTAGATTATACTCAGAAGTCCAGGTCGCCCAATGTACAACCCTTAGCCTTTAAAATGGGAAAAACTCGATTGCCCTTATTCCCCCATGACCGTGCTTCGTGGCATAGCCAAAATGAGACAGTCCACCATAATGCTTCTCTCTAACGAGTGTCCTGATCTTCGACGTAGCTTAAACCTGCAGACGAAATGAGTGAGATATCCTCATGCATGGCATATGTACTCACCTATTAAGGGTAGATCGGAGGCAAACCACTCTAACTGCATGATTTTACTCGACGAGAAGAGCAAGATATTATATCAATATTCCCCTCGTCTTAATTTTTAGGATTACTTGTTGTTTTCAGTTCTAAAACAACAAACTACCCACTTCTCCTAGTGAACCTCTATACTAGTAGGCTTTGCTGTGAGGTTGAGTGCCTAAGGGAAGTCAGTATGTTTTTAAAATCGTAGATAGTATTCAAGTTGACGCTGATTAAGACCTTCTAAATGAGCTCGGTCAAGAGGCGCACTAAGACAGTCTATTGAGTCGATACAGTTATAAACCTATTACTCCTCTAACTGCTTGGTCTTTATCGTTTCGCTTTTATTCATACAACGAATGCTAAACCCCCTGTTCTGCTGTTCAAATTATAGGTGTAGCCATTGTGACTTTGTATACACATGCATATTCATCTATACAACTATCTGTTGTTCATCAAGACGAGAGGGCTTCGTTGCTAGACATAAGGCATAGTGGTTAAGTGATAAGCCTTAGGTAAACGTGTATCAGTATGGAGTCCCGTTACTCTGTGTTTGAGCCTAGATCCGTCTTACACTCTGGGTAGCATATTCTCCTTATTTACTTTCTCTAACTATCCCATCTATCTATAGAAAGAATTCATCGACGAGTGTCATTGTAGCCCGACGAGGCTGCAGTGAGATCAAGTGACCGCCACAGTAGTTCTTATACATGTTATGAATTACAAATTACCTTGGCGCCCAAAGTATCAAATTCATGCCATATATTTGCGACAACACTTATACGACGATGGAAAGATATGTGAGTCTACTGCAGCTTTCTGACCCAAGCCCATTGGTTTGGCATAGTAACACAGTTGTCTCGTAATATGTTTCGTCCACAAAGCGTAGACAGCCAGAAGGTCAGCCAGAAGGTCAGCCAGAAGGTTAGGGAGAAGGCGGCCTCATCTATCGGTCACGGCACGATGTTCATGCTCTGACAGAGGCGACTAGAGGAAGTCAGTGCTAGGAAGGAGTATATATCCATCTGAATGGGGACATTCGGCCTGACCTCCTCCTTATAGCTCTTGAATCAACAAGTCAATTGCTAAAAACAGCAAATAAGATCGGATCCTTCAGCGACTACCAAGCTACCCACCTCTACGTCAGCAATCTAAGGAATTACTAAATATTCTAGATAATTTAGAGGGCGAGTGCCTTTAAACTACGAGCCTACTACTAAGCAGTCTCATTATCTCATTGAAGACTTGGGGCTTGAGGATGCAAGGATATGTAGAGCCACAAAACCCGACAAGGTCAAACGTTCCTACTCTACTAGGACAGGAAGGGTGAACGTAATCTTAAGGAGGATTCGCTCATTAATGTACATACGTCTATTACAACACGTCAGCTCMGTCATCAMGNCSKNCNMAKMMRACATCTGAAACCACCAAGGCAGTTCTTCGCAAATAGTCGGGGGCTAAATCGGCCCATTTATCACATGGCCAGTTTGTTATCTTGAGCCACTACGATCGCGTCCACTCAGTCGACGACAACTGTCTGCTTTGTCCAACCCCAACGCCACCTTCAAAGGAGGTGGTCGAAGTTGTCGTCGGGAGTGGAGAGAAAGAGGACAGTACCGAGGCCTCGATACCGACTCGGTCCCACGGTTCCTTTCTCTTTCACCGTGTCAGTAAAATGGCGATGCTTGCTTCGAAATCGTCTTTTCCGGCCTCGCTGTCGAGTGCTTCGACCGTCGTGGGGAGCACGCCTTCCTCCAGCATGTCGCATACAAGGAGAGCGCTTGTGATGCCTGCTTCTGGCCAACCCTTTGCCAGCCCAACCGAATCCGAGTTCTCGGACATCGATGGCCCCGATGCTGTTAAGAACTGGACCGAGGACCAAGTCTGCGAGTACTTGAGGAGTGTCAAATGCGGCGAATACGAGAAACTGTTCCGGAAAAACAACATCAATGGCGAGAACTTGCTAGAGATGGACAAGGATGTTCTCAAGGAGATGGGCATCGACAAGGTTGGCGATCGGGTGCGACTGTTCCTCGGTATTAAGAAGCTGCGGACAAAGGCATATGCGAATCAGAAACGGCGGAATCGGGTAAGTCTCTCCCTTGACCTCGCTAACAATGCATTCAGGTTTCTAATACGTTGGCTGCCTAGGATTCCTTTGCTGCGCTCGATAACCAATACACACCCCCGTCCGCATCACCACGCCCTTTGAACTTGGTCAATCGTTCCATACCTAAGAGGTATTCTCGGAAGATCGATCCGTCCAGCCTTGCGACAAATCCAGCGATTGAGGTAGCGAAACCAACTTCGCGGCCTAACTCGCCACTACACTCGGCCGATATTCGACCTTCGAGACAGCATCGTTACCCTCAGACCCAGCCGTACATGAGTAATACAGCTCCTGCCACAAGAGGTCCTACCTCTCCCCCAGAGACGCTTGCGTCTAGCCGATTGGTAATGACCCATACGCGGAATAATTCTAGTCAGGATGGTTCGCTGATGGCTGCGTTACCACAGGACCAAGATTTCATTCGGGTTATATCTACAGGAGGCACTACAAAAGTAGTCAAGGTTGCCGGCTGCAACACGTGTGAAGAAGTTATGCGTGTAACCCTACGAAAGTTCGCTCTCCGAGAGGATCATGACCGTAATTTTTGTTTCTGGGTATTGGCCGGTGTTGACCCCGACCCTAGACAATGTCGTCGGCTTGGCGATACTGAGCTATGGCGCATTATCAACGATCAAACGCGCCCCGAAAGAAACAGGTTAATCCTCCGGAAGGTACCATCTGGGGAGCCTGGGGAATCCGAATTGCTGCGAGCAGCAGCCATCGGCATGGAGGAGGCGCAGCAGAAGCACGCCCGCGCACTCGAGAGTGTCGACAAGCGGAGCCAACTGAAGGTACAGAAGCTGCTGGGCGAGAACTGGAGCGAGGGGCTTCAGCAACCCCTCTCCCCTATATCGGTTCAAGACCGGGAGAGGAATCTGCATAATGCAGCTCGGGATTTAGAGCGCCCTGCTCCAAGCCCGACCAAGGCCCTCCCTCGACGAAAGGGAATTCTCAGACAATTTGGTGGACTTAGGCCGCCTAGTGAATTAATTACGTCGGATCTCACATCATACTTCCCCGACCACCGTCGGGAGGATATTGACCGCACCGCTCGATTATCTATGCGAAGATCTACAAGACTAAGTAAAGTGAACAGCCGGCTCAGCGTCGCGAGCAATTTCAGTTTTGCCTCGAGTATACAAGATGCTCCGCCGATTCCAACCATAGCTGACAGCTGGCTCAGTAATGGCCATCTTGCTAAAGTGAAGGCACGTGAAGCCCAGGGGCGTCTGCCACATGCGTATAGGGACTCTGTAACTTCATCAGTCCTCGACACGCTACAGGAAGAGTCTCCCATTGAGCCAAATCGGAAGTCCTATGTCTCTTTCGCAGATAGTGGATCAGATACCAACCCTGTCAGCATCACGGATCCAGAAGGCAACCTCATTCGACACAGTTATTACGATGAGATAAGCACACAAGGTTCAGAATCTCTAAGGGATCTAACGCAGGCTCTGAGTGAGGACGGAGAAGACGCAGATGAAGAACTTGCAAGCTTTCTTGCTGGTGAATCCTGGGATGATAATAAATGGATGAAGGGTGCCCTAATTGGTCAAGGTTCTTTCGGCAGCGTATACCTAGCCCTGCATGCCGTGACCGGTGAACTCCTTGCTGTCAAGCAGGTAGAGGCTCCTTCGCCAGGTTCTAATAGCCAGACCGATGCTCGTAAGAAGAGCATGATCGAGGCCCTAAAGCGTGAGATTAGCCTTCTTCGAGATCTTCGACACCAGAATATTGTCCAGTACCTTGGGTGCGGCTCATCCAACGAATACTTGAACATTTTCCTCGAATATGTTCCTGGTGGATCAGTTCAAACTATGCTTAACTCGTACGGTGCTCTGGGGGAGCCCTTAGTCCGCAGTTTTGTACGGCAAATCCTTGAGGGCTTATCATATCTTCACAACCAAGATATCATCCATCGCGATATCAAGGGCGCTAACATCCTAGTTGATAATAAGGGCACAATCAAAATTTCCGACTTCGGAATTAGCAAAAAGCTTGAAGCGTCCAACCTACTGAACGGTGCGAATAATAACAAGAACAGACCATCACTTCAAGGATCCGTATTCTGGATGGCACCTGAAGTGGTCAAGCAAACATCCTACACACGTAAGGCGGATATCTGGTCCCTCGGGTGTTTAGTTGTTGAAATGATGACGGGCCAGCACCCTTTCCCCGACTGCAGCCAGCTGCAGGCCATCTTCAAAATCGGTGGCGGCAGAGCCACGCCCACCATTCCCGACAATGCCAGTGCTGAGGCAATGGAGTTCTTGAGCAGGACCTTTGAGATCGATCATAATTTGCGACCTAGTGCCGACGATCTCCGGCTTAGTCCGTTCTTAACGCCCATTACCTAGGAAGTCGACATGCCTCATTTCTTGGTTAGTTGGGATCGTGCGGTGGTTGGGCTGTGCCCGAAATGGCTAGAAACTCTAGTTAATGAAGAGGAGAGGGAAGATGCAGGTCTTGACGTGGAAATTTCACTACGATCCATGGAAGATCTGCCTCTTCCACCACTGCCTCCAAGGCTAGTTTCTTTGGAGGGGCACTGTATGGGCGACTTGACGTCTCAGGAGATATCAGTGATGGAGGCTATGTTTGATATCTCGAGCTCTTCGACAAGCTCCGAGAGTGCATGACAAGCTAAGCTATTATCCTTCTCCGGCTTTGGTTCCTTTGAGAGTTATGCAAGAGTGAGAGAACATCCTATACCCACGAGTAAGGCAACTGGGGTGTGACGACGGCACAGTGTTGTTGATGGTTCGAGTAGCAGAAATGCTATGTAATCCCCTGAGTTATACTCTTTAGCATGTATAATACGTTGCCAGCTCAACTAGCGACTCGCGTTTTCAGCGAGTATCTTAGTTTACGAGGGCTGTTCCACGTTATTTTCATACGAGATCTTCAGGCCTCCATTTTTCATCTATTATGGTAGTTGATTGGCAGGCAGGTTATAAATGTGTTAGTGCAATGGGCTCTTTTACTGTCGTGGTCGGGTAGGCTATGGTGGGTGACGAGTTGGCATTGACTGAAACATGAGGGAGGAGGCATAGAACAGGAGCGGGCAGATACGAGTGACGTTTGATACCATGTGCATTAGCAGGCCAGCATTCTGAATTTGAGGACTTCTGTTCGTATACCTATTGCCAAAGCGAAAAGAAAACCTAGTTACTCGTTTTCCTTCTACATTGAACCTACGAAGTAACGCAATGTGATTAGTTCAGTGAAGGACAATATAATCGTTATGATCCCATGGATATTTTTTGAGTCCCGCAGGTATGATAGAATGAAATAGGTAATGTGCTTCGGTCATGGTGTGACAGTTCCTATATTGTTGGTGATATATGCCGAACAGAGGCAATACATCTCTAAGCTAAGGCTATGTTATGTATTCTGCAATAGTGTCGCAGGTTAAACGCCATGTGTCTACTCTCCCGCTTAGATAGGATTCCCCTTCCAAATTCGATATAGCTATATCATAGATAGGTAAATATAAGCACATTTGAGTAGTTGGGCTGCTTATCTATCAACATCTGTTGCAATTTATTCTGTACTGATGTCCAGACGAGGCAGGTAAGAGGTATGTTTCTCTACACTTACACGAGCACTGTCGAAACCCGGTGGAAGGGTAGTTGCATGACATGCCTCGTTTCGCGTAGATTATTAGGCAAGAAAAGGGAAGAAAATATTATTATCATTAGAGAGTTCTAGGTCATTTATTCATTCATGGATTCATTTATTGGAAAGATGTAAGATGTCAAGTTAAGTAGGTAGGTTTGCTAGGAGTAACGGACATCAATCACATTTGGTGTTCTGTAGGTCCTCTGTATTCTGTACTTATATAAGGGTAGAATACCTACTGCAACTAGAACTTATAGGGGAGACGTCGGGTTAGGAAATCTAGCGGGTAAGGCGGACTGCCCAGGTGGGATAATTACCCAAATACAGTACCTACGTATTTAGATACGAAGGGTAAACTCGTCTAAAGTTTAAACTAGAGTCTTAGGTACCTTAGGCTAAGTAGGTATATCAGATTCTCGATATAATACTACTCATGTTAACTCGGTTCGTTATTTAGCTATCACACCCATTCAAGTAATAATGACAGGGTACGCTTTATGAAACTCACCAATTCATTTAGCTTGCCAGGACCTTCCCAGCACATACAAGTGAGATATCCTAGGACCTATATTATCTATATCTACCTACAATGTATCCTACGCTACCCTATTTACTTATACATAGTGAGTAAGCAATACTTAGCCCGGACTAACACGTCAAGCTTTCCCAGTAGTTAGGTCCTAGAGAGATATATATATGCGTAAGCAGAAGCTGACTAGTCTGGAGAGGAAGGCTGAGATCAAGGACCACCCATGGCATCCAATAAACGGTGAGATCAGCTGACGCGCAACCAACGCGCGCGATGGATGAATGGATGGATGTTTTTGTTCGCCAACTTCCCATCGCTTCCGAGGTTGTTTCAGGCTTTCGCACTAAACATCGCACAGCCTGTGCTCACTCATCTCGATTCCATAGCAACATCAATGCTATCGGGGAGGAAACGAGATAAGAGGGAATGATATGATATATCACTATGTCGTATAGGATGTCGTATAGGTTAGCTAAGCCATTAGCGGACTCTTGCCCCGGACGAGGCCGACTGAGCCGTAATACGAAACAGGATGCCATGTTCTAATTAGGGACCTGGTGATCTTCATGCAACAATTCACAATGCAATGCCGCCAGCAAAAGTGTAAGTATTGAGACAAGCAAATGGTCGTCGTATATTGTACGCGAAGGTCGTCCCCGGGTTTGCGCAAAGCAAACCCATTCCGTCTCATTGCTGAGAACAGAGTGCAACCCATCGCAGGAATGTCTGGCGTTCCAGTATGCCACCCTCGGCATCTTATACTACATGGCTATGGTTACAAACGTTGTTACAAAGGAGACCCGTTAGGTCATATATGCTATTACCAGTTCGTATCCATTCGCGTGAGCCGAGCCAGGCTAAGCCAAACGCCGCTGCCTCAAACCAGCCGGACTTCAGTCCGGAGTCCCCAACCCTAATTCCAATCCAATGAAACACATGATTTGTTCTCGCCTCGTTTTCTTGCNGATTTCAATGTCCTGTGCGCCGCTTCCGGATCCCATGCAATGACGTGATAATCCGATTGTAAATGTTCAATATGCTCAACTCCAAAGATGCCAATCCCTGATGACCAGTCTTATGTGTCCGTGAGGANGACCTAGTCAAAAATCTATTTAGGTAAACCCCGCTGGTGTATATCGCTTGCAAAGATATCAGGCGAATCGTTCATGTGATATAGCGTGGTGTGGAAAGTATGGTAATAATTATAAAAAAATAATAGAAAAGAAAAGAGGGCGTTGACAGTCTATAGCCCTTTCTGGCGAATGACCTCGTTCATCCAATTGGCGTCGCTGACGAGGTCGTCGAGGCCGATGTCAACATTGGGAAGGCCGAAGAAGTTGTTCGTATCGACGGACACCTCATTGTCATTCCGAGCGACAAGCGCCGGGGACTCTAGGACGTGATCCGTGTTGATATGCTTCGCATTATCTGTAGAGGCGGGAGGAAGACTGTAGCTGGTTATAGGTGCTCGCAGCTCTAGTTTGGGAGCATTCTTGCGCATGCCAACATCTCGGTTTGCACCAAGTAAAGTGCGATCGCCCTCGTAAGTAATGTCTTCGTCATCCTCCGAGTCATCGAAGAAAGAAAACTGGCTCATGCCCCGCGAAATGTTGGAGTGAGGTGAAGCAGTAGATGCTATGCTTGATGATGCCGTAGATTCCGCTGAGTGCGATCGTGGAATATCCAGTCTCATTAGTGCGCGACGAACCGGGGCCGGCGTTGGAGCCGGAGGTGTTAAAATTGTCGAATTTTTTGAATGACTTGCTGGGGGTGCAGATAATCCTCCACGTTGAAAAGGCGGAGGCGACAGATTTGTGAAAAGGTTGGCGTCAGACGTTGTGGCAGTTGCGAAGTTATGGTCGTCATCGTTATCCTCAACCTCCTCCTCAATATCATCTGGGATAGAAAAACTAGGTGCCGGCTCGGGCGTTGCGCAAGCAGGTAGGTCATCGGACAGAAACCGCCTCAGGGATTCCGGTGACAAATCCCGAGAACGTATACTACCAGATGGGGTGGCACTACGACTTTGAGTAGATGGGTCTTGTTCTTCAACAAATACATCGTCGGCCTCGTTCAATGCGTACATGCGCCCACGGTCGGACTCTCGGTCTCGGTTTTGTGACTTGAAACCTAGAAACCGACGTGCGGTGCCTGTCCAACTCGGGGCGGGTGAAACAGAGCGGGTGGCTCGTTTGGGGAAGATTGAGGATGCAGATGCAATACGGAATTCCCGACGGTGGGATGGCACAGGCGGCACACGTGGTGCTGTGAATCTATCCGTAGGGTCCATTGTCTTGAAGTCTGTAGTTCGAAGAGAATTCATCGAGGCACTCTTCATCCTTGTCCGGCGCTCAGCGGGCACATCGAGTGTGTTGACGGTCTGGCCAGGAAGGAAAGGGCAGGCCGTTGTAGTAGGTAGTGAGGGATTGTAAGTCTCTGTTGAGCCATCCACCTCGTACTGCTTTCTTGTAAGCATGGTAACAGTATCAGGATTATGGACTAGACTCACATAGTAATAGTATCTTTGACCCATCTTGAGTCCCCCACGTCGTTCCGAACTCGTAGGCACGTCGCCGTCACAGATGATCTTGTCGAAGTTGTGGCATCCCCGCCATTCGCCCCGGTGACGTCGAGAGTCGCGTTCCATTTTGTGTTGTATGCTAAAGTTATCCCAGGATCCAAGCAGCTGAACTGACAGGACGGAAGGGTGTGTTTGTCTGGGGAACCAGTCAGTCTTTATTTGCTTGGCCAGACGGAAGCTTGGGTGCAGGCGGTCTAATAAATAATAAATAGCACGGGAAAGATCGACAGATGACTCGTACAAGGCAAGCCCGGTACAGGAAAACCAGGGCTGATAAACCAAGGATTAGAAATGACCCAGACGGGCATATTCACGTGTACGTACATGACAGGACGCAAGGTACCCCGGACACAAAGCAAAAATAGAAGGCTGAAGAGCTAAACCTCTTATCCAGTGGGACAGGTACATGGAGGTTGCCTGGTGATAATTTCTGGGCACTAGAAAACAGTGCCACGCGAACAGACAGGGATACGTAGCATTCCACTGAATACTTGTTACGTGGCAGGGGTTCAGAAGAATTGGGATGCAGGGGTCTGGAACTCGTAATATCAGACACTCACGTGGCGCCCTTGGTGTGGTGTATTCTGTAGAACTTTCTTCTTCTAGAAGGAAAAGAAGCCAGCATGGAAACGGGCTAATTTGCACAGGTTGTGACCTCAGAGTGGACCGTGCAACACACGTCCCCGGTGCGTACCAGAGAATGAGATGAAAAAGCAAATGCTAATAAAAACAGCGACGGGGGGTTGCATGCAAAGGGGAAAATTAGGCCACAGAATACAAGATTGGCAAAAAAAGTGACAGAAATGGACGAACGGGGATCCCGACAATGTTGAGAAGACTCACAGCATAAATGTGAATAACGTTGTCGTTGGGTCCATAACGAAAGGAGAAAAGTCCAGACTCAGGACTGTTGACGACGGTCAACTTAAGTATTCTGTATACTGACTTATATGAAGGATGCCGGCGTGTGCGCCGTCGACCAGTTTGCCGCCGTGTCAGGTTCGAACCACCAAGATAGAAACAATTCAATTGGCACGATCTCTTGAACCGTCAGACGGATGCAGGTACCAGTTCGAACGATCAGGCAGTGGGAGAGATCAAACGAGCCAATGGCGTCACGTAGACAGGGCTGGCGGAAGCGCCGTAATTGGTGACGAGTCGGTATGCACAAGTTGGGAAGTAAGGGGGGTTAGCAAGGGGTGTCAGCGCTTATAGAAGGGGAAGGTTATCAGCGCTGAGGTCAAGAACTTGACTTTAAACTGGAATGCTTTAGGCGAGTGGTGTATTTCTTTCATGCGACTTTTTCTTTGATTCTTTTTTCTTCTCTTTCCTACACAGGAAATTTCCTCGTTAGATTCAACGGCTTGATTTAGCCTCTGGCTCAATGAGAGACGGGATTTACCTAGTTAATCGCAAAGCTGATACAACATCAGCGATCACTATTCTGTATTCTGTATAGCCAAGCTAGTTTAGCTATTTTAGCTAGTCTCGATGCGTACCCCGCTAATTCTTAGCGTTGTCTTGGTTTCCAGTCTTGGAACGACTGAATCAGTATGTCTTGTTAGAGGTTCCAAATGAAATGTCGGTGTCCGTGTTGCCAGCAGCTTTCTTGTTTCAGAGGTACCTCTCTTTTTGAGTAGTTATTATATAGTATGGATAGCCACAGGAGGAGTTTCCGAAGCTATAAGACTATAAGAACAATCCGCACAGGTAGTTATGTGGTGTGCCAATACCCGCTATCATGAGGTGGGTGGATGCAACGCTGGCGTTCTCGAAGGTCGCAGTCCGAGTCCTAGATTTGAGACAAAACCGCTGTGCGACTCAGATCCCAGCAGGTTTCTAGTACAGTCAGAATCACAGACAGAACTAGGGATGCAACCAGAGTAAGAAATAGGATTAGTCGGTCGGTCAGTGTAGTGTGTCTTAGGAAATGAGGGAAGCAAGATAGATGCGACAGTATGGTCGTTTTCGGCGGAGATCCAGTTGGTTTTGAACAAAACCGATGGTTTTCGTCGTCGTCACAAGTGCCTGCACGACTCGCGAATGGCGTTGATCAGATAAGGCGGCCGAATGCAATACTACACAAGCACCAGGCAACGTGAAGCTACGATTCGACGGCATGATGCTGTGCTGCTGCTCATCATTATCGTGCGGGTCACCTGCCCGGTCATCTTTCAGCTTCATGTTGAGAGTCCAGGCATTCTATGGTGCGACGAGAATGGTAAGGACATTTTGCTCTCGGCCAATCAGGGGATGCTGTCGCACCAGGCGGTGGCGCCCCTAATCCGGACAAAAAATTCATGCAGGTCCCAATGAGACACCACTGGTTCCCTGGTGATAGGTAGCGTAACAGCGTAGCGTGCATACTTAGGTAGCGCCAGATGTTTCTTTTTAGGACCTTCCTTAGCTTCCACTAGTGTAGATTGGCTCATTTAACTGCACGATAAGTTTGCATAAGTTTACATAGTATGTACATATAGGTATACGGATGCGGGTTACAGTAGGTTCCTCACCCCGCGAAGCCGAAGCTACACCCGCTTTTCGCGCGAGTAAAAAATATGCCTATGCAAATGATGAGGGCAGACAGTGGTAGTACTTGTGGCTCTCCATTCCAGTCTCGTCGTCATCTTCTACCTGCGGCTATTGGCATTTTACCCAGTCCCAGTCGGACAACATCAATTTCCCTGCGTACAGACACAAGTAATCCCCGGTCAGCAGCCACACCATGCCAGTCTACTGCTGCTTATACACAATATACCACAAGTGTATCTCCCAACCCCGGACAAAGCTATCCAAGGTTCACGAGATAAATAGGCTAACCAACCAGCTGGGTCTTTCCACTATTCCGGGAATATCCGCCAGAATATCAAGATATTTCCGAGCTACCCGGTATGATCAGTATTCTGTACACTTGCTCGAGTCTATGACGTTCGTGTGCTCCAGCCTGAAACCTCTTGATGAGACAGACTTACATACCTACTTGTACAAACAATACTGCACTGTAGCTATGCCATCTATGCGCGCATCCCCACCACTGTAACCAAGGTTCTTGACAGGGGTAGCTAAACTACACTCGTACTTATCTACATACACTAGGAACTCATGTTCTCAACTCTCTCTACGCATGTATACATACACCACGTTATTACCTACATGTAGATCCGAGCAACCGAGATACCAAGCGGCTGCCCCAGAATCCCAACCCTATGGATGCGATACCTAGTACAGGTAGGCATACACTAGAGGAGACGGGCTGAAAGTCTAAGGCCGAGACAAAAGAAAGGCAGCAGCAGCAAAAGACCCAAAAGACCATCGTCATAAACTTAGTGCGTAAATAGTCTGCGCACCTGCTGACGTTCGGGGAATTCTTCAGTGGGTCGTCGATATGCGAGGGGCGTACCCGAAGCTCTGGAACTCTCATCAGTGGCTTGCTTACTCTCCAACGAAGTTCTTCAGCTCCCCAGTATTCATGCACACAACCGTTAGCTACATGACCAACAAGGCGATTTCTCGAACGATCGTGGAGTTTCGTGCGTGGCCGTGACCGACGGATGAAGGGAGACGCATACGCAACAATAGTCACGATTCGATGTGGCCAGACTATCGGCTCGGGGTTGGGGGTGGGGACCTCTTCCGATTGCCAACAGTATTCTCGGTATAAGCTTACACAGGATAGATTACGAATACAATACTACCTACGTGATTGACGAGTCCCATGGTTCCGGCAGTAAAGCCCACGTGCCGATTACCGTACCACTGTCTCGGGCATATAATAAATATGGCTATTTTGTACGACCTACTATCCCTTCCATTGGGAATACGACCTACTAGGTATTCTACTAATAACTTAATACGCACGAATCGCACAGCGGCTTCGGATATGGAACATTGAGTGATAGGCATCACTAACCAACAACTTACAAATAGCGTCCGATCATCCTAGCATATGTCCACTTGTAGATTATGAAAGCATAGCATAGCAAACATGCACTTCTGAGATATCATCCTTCGACTACCTACGCTGCTAGCTAGAGTGTGCTAGTAGGAACTAAGTGAGCAGCCATTCCGAAAGAACTCCGTATAAATTAGTTAGATAGTGTAGGCAACAGTTAGCTTGGGATCTGACGTGTGACAAGGCCAAAGCTTAGCTTTTACCTACATAGCATAACTAAGACTGACTACGTATAATTAGTGTATTCGGTATTCTGACAGAATGCTGAAGAATATTGGCGCCATCGATGGTCCTTGTGCCGATGCGTGCAGAAGCGGAGCATTCCACGTGCCCGTCAACCCACGCGTGCGTGTGTTGCTATGTCAACAAAGCTACGACTTAAGCTAGCGAGCTGAGAGCTGAGGGCTGAAACGAGAAGGAGGGCGTTGCCCGCCTGTCAGCTTACATTGCCACCAAAAAGAACTCGCTGGCGCTATGGTAGGACTACCAAGGGTGTCTAATAAGCTCATCCGAATATTGGGGATCGGTGATCGTCTGGTTCCATGCTAAGACACGTGTAGAGGTTAATTATCATATGCGTGGCTGCGGCACGAAACTATTACACCACCTGATTTGGGAATGATCAGAAGAAGTGAGTCGTAGGTTGCAAATTAGCCCGGCTTATGTAACTGTTCTTTCGATATGTAGTGCGTTTTACACAGTGCATACTGCGTAGTTTATGACTCGCTTCTAGACTCAATAGCTAGCATAATTTGTTGAAGGATCTGTCTTAACACTTTGTTTCATTCGTACAGTTTCGTATCATATCGTCGAGTTCATGCTCACCAATATTTTTACCAACTAGCATACCTATTATTTACAGATACATGGGAATGATGAATCTATGCCATGACCGCTCAGTCTGCTTTGACCCCCATCGGACGATGCCATTCTCAAGCGATTATCTACCTACGCTCGGACATCGTCTGATGTGAAGTTTCAGCAACGTCGCCCCTTTCATCGACATAGAGTACCTATGCTGCGCGTAATATATCATCAATGGTTCAGGAGATAATTAGGTCGGATGGTACCACCATCGTCAGTCAGTGCGGTGTACTGAACCGAACTATAATGAAGTCAGATAATTAGGCTTCATTATAACCATCAAATTTGCTTTGATGTTTCAACGCGTTTGTTCGGCTCGACAAGAATCTAGATTCGCGTTAAATGACTACAAGAGGCTAAAAATGCTGCGGCAGATTAAAGACCCGCAACTCGCAAGGAGCAGCCCTGCGCAGATCTGGGACTGTGGGGAACAAGAAACAAAGAGCCGCCGTCATGAGAAACTTGGGACAACGTTTGTTTTTTTTGGTTTATTTTTTAAAAAAAATATGATTCACGTCAATCCGGAAGAGCAAAAGTTCTTCGACTGCCGGCGGCTAGGAATAAGAGGTTCGTATTGTTCGTATTCCGTACNGTCTAATAATAAATAATAAGTTACGCATCATCCCTTGTATGCACAGTAACAGTACTGCCTACGAAGGTCAACTGGTGAAGCTTAGCTATATCTCTCCCTGAGGTACCGGCTCTGTTTCACAAGGCTAGCAGGACAGAAATTTTACGATTGGTCATTAAAACATTCGGCATTGCGATCGTATAGGTAGCATGTCTCAAATTTGCGGACGCTAGGGACTAGCCATACCTTTTTTTTTTTCCTTCCATCTAGTGTCGGTAGTCTTCGATCAATGTCCACTCAAATTTTTAAGTTAGCTTTAAAGCGACTAAGCATCATGTAAGGGCAATCGAAGGAGGCGTTCTAAGAGCACAGCTAGAACACAACGAGCAAACAAGTAGGCTCAGCAAATCTCTGTTATCTTAGATACGAGGCCAATTCAAATCATGTTTCCCCCCCATATAAGCTCATAACCTGTGAAATACTAGACAGTTGAAGGCGTAATATGAAAGGCATGCTCTATCACAGCCTGACTATCTACATAGGTAGGTATATAGATATAAGCGTTATAAGTATAAGCAGTCCTCTTAGGTAATGTGCCACATATGAGGAGCCGCATGTTCAAGCTGCACAATAAGATATTATCTAAGTAATAAAGATGCACCATATAGTAAACCTTAGATGTGTAATTCTAGAACGACCGTCATGATCATGCCTTAGACGAGGTATAGGAGTATGTTATTTTACAATGTAGTTGGCTAGCTGACGCCAAGGCAGCGTGGAGGGGGATAAAATCAAACCCAAAAGCATTGTTGATATGAACCAACGGGTCCCATAGCTCAGTTGGTTAGAGCGTCGTACTAATATTATAGCGATGTAATATCGGTAATGCGAAGGCCGTGAGTTCAAGCCTCACTGGGACCATTCTTTTTTCTTTCTTTCAGAAATTTACTTATTCAATCAGTAAATGGTTTTCTTTTTAATTTCAGTTATAAATACACGAATGGACTCTACTTTTTTCCAAGGTTTCAAACAAAAAGTCCTATGACTGACTATCTTTCAATTTAGACTCATTGAAATAATGCCTTACCCCGCTTTTATACATGATCTATCCAAAGACTATATATTCCAGACTTTACGTGTAGTATCAATGGTGTTTTTTTTGTACGTCGCTGTTATGGGGTGTTGGGTTTCGATTTGCTGTCTAGCACACTATGTAGTTCAACCGCTTGAATCAAACCGTGGTCTGGTCGTGTATGTGCCGTCTTCTGGCTCCCATTGCTCTGTCAGCTCGTACTGGTATTCCTTGGAAATCCTCTCCCCACCATAGTATTGAGCCCCCTGAGATGGCTCCGCCATTGCTACGTCAGGTCTTATGGCCATCCTATCGTCATATGAATGACTACGCTCCCGTTTACCCGATCGGCGTTGTGCTTCTCGGTTCTCGGCTTCGGGGCCGCGGTCGGGGTCGGGGCTCGGGAAGTGGGCATCATACGTCGCGGCCTTCTGGGGCTGCCTGCTCGGTCGTCCCCCGTCATTTCTTGGGGGTGAGGGAACTTGAGCCCGCGAGCTAGGCTGAGCCATGCCAAGGACCTCACCAAACTTCACCAACAGACGGCTACCGAGCTTTCGTCTGTCGTAATCCGACCGCGACTGATCTCGCGGAGATTGTTGAGATGACCTCTTTTGTGGGGAGTCTGTCCTCGGTGCTTTGTGGCTCGATCTATTAGACGTCTCATGAGATTCCCTCCCAGAGCGCTTTGCTTCCGTTCTTGGCGGGTTTGTCGACGTCCCTTGAACATGCTTTTTACTATAATTTGCCGGCGAGTGAGTTCTCGATCCGGCCTGGAATGTACTTGGTTGGGGTTGAAGGTCCGGCTGCCGGTACGCTAGCGCGACGGGCTTCACGAGCGTGAGGTCTTGCTGGTCACCGTGGCCTTTTCGCACGAGCCCGGGGTAAAGATATCTGATAGACCCGATAACATCTCCTGAATGTAGCATCCGCCACGTGGCCATGTCTTTAAAGCCCCAGGATCCGTGGCTCGACGGGTTGGAACCAGGGGCTATCCTCTCAACGCGGAGTTGGTAAGTCTTGCCAGAGCAGCCAGCCATACGAAGGAACTTGTAAGCTGGACTGAGAACTTTGTGGTGCAAAGAACGGTAATGGCCATCCAATTTTCTTGCATCAATCCAAGGCTCGAGGTCTCTCCTCAAATCCTGGTCAAAGTCTCTCGTCTTCTCATCACAGAGGTTCTCGTACTCCCTAGTCTTCACAAGAGCGGATATAGTTTCACCTCTCCACTTCGAGTATCGGCTCTTGTCTACCCCCAGAAATATTAGTATGGAAAACCTCATAATCTGCTAATTTCATTCTAGAATTTGCTGACCTTCTCCTTGACATGTTTCGGAATTAAATTTCATCCCATTCTCGACACGCTTTATGAATCCGATCTCATGTATTGATATCCCCGGTGGAAATAGATCTCTGCCCTTAGAATTTATATCTATATCAAACACATCCTCTACGATAAACCGGGTGATTGCTAATGACAAGATAACGTAATAGCATATTTCAAGCCCACCAAGCTTCACAGCCCACGAAATCTCCAAGCACCCATACTCAAGTCCAAGGTCCTTGAATAGGGACTCACGATCATTCCTCTGCAGGATCTTGGCATAATCGGGCTTGAAGTCAAAGTCCTCGTCGCCTGACACATCGTCAATCCAGGAGTCGATTCCTTCAAAGATCCTAATGAACTCATCCTTGACTTGCTGTTCAGGGATGTCATTTTCTCGCAGCAACATGTCAAAGAGCCTGTCCTTACACTCCTCGAGGTCGTGGGAAAGTTGTATATTATCCCTCTCTAGTTGCTGAATCTTGGATACAGCCTCCTCCAAGGATAGCCCAAAGCTATCAGACGCGTAATTCGCCATGGCGATAGTCCTCTAGAGTAAGTCAGGGGGGGGGAGTATGGAATTTTTGTCAAGGTAAGCACTAATATGCAAAGATTTTATCGAGTACATGGAGCCAAAAGGAGGGGAAACTGCAGTGAGAATGTGAAAGGCCGGCTGGATAAGCTTCTCAATTGGGAAGTAATGTGGCATTGGGGCGCACTGCGGCTCTTAAACGATTGGAAGTGGTGCCAGCCGGGGTGGTGAAGTGTTTGTTTCACGTAATAGAGGCCCTGTTCTCGTACACACATGTGCACAAAGCCGACAGCTGGTTCCATGCAAGATAGAGAATGTGTATCATAGAAAAGCCACAGCGGCTCTAGAGGCCATCCCTTTGGCTGCCCTGTATCTCCAACATGCAGTCATATGTAGGCATATCCATGGTGATAAATACGCCCAGTCTAGCAGGTATGCAAGTAAGGAGGCTCTGCGTTGGGTAGTTCGCGGCCTGGCGGTGATCTAGGGGTTAAAGCCCCCGGCTCACCGTAGGGAACTGCAAATAGAAACGAACTGCAGACATACACTTAGCCTCCCTCCCAATTCTCATTTAATATTATCCTGAAAGGCATCGTGAGAATAATGAGTCTCGGAAGTGCTACTTCTGTCTCTGGGGGTAACAGGAAAATCCTTGTCGCTATAGACTTCGGTTGGTAGATTGCGTGTTCTCATATATTAATTAGCCTTGCATTCTGTACTCATTGCCAGCATAGGAACAACGCATTCCGCTATAGCATGGGTGCGAGCAGGATCTGTAAGTTAAGACAAGGCGACTTCTTGTATCCACCCGGTTTAATTCTTCGATGATGTGGAATTCTAGAAGAAACGACACAACTCTAAACATTCTATCTAGAATTCCGAGTTCGAACCTCCACGGCCCTCTGTCGTGGATCAATGGCCCGACAAAGCTGATACACAGTACAAAGTACCGACGTTGGTCTCCCTTTCTATATTATCCATGAAACCACCTATGCTTGAAATGTTGCTAGTATCTAACTGGTTCACTTGCTGGTAGAACACTGCAATACGAAGGAAAAGAAGCCCCGGATGGCGCCCCAAGCCGATGGGGCTTCGGAACCGAGTATGACACCTTGGAGCCCAAATACCAGTGGTTCAAACTTGAGCTGGATCCAAAACTACGCACGATGCTCGCGCGAAAGTACCCGAAGACGGCGATCCAACCAAAACCCGAGCAGGTCGAGAAGCTGATCACCGACTACCTCCGAGTTCTGCGACAACACGCCGAAAACTGCATCAGGGCCTCGC
>JAPESX010001189.1:0-11023 GCA_029590615.1 Nemania bipapillata | reverse complement strand
AGAGAGGATGTAGAAGAGAGGATGTAGAAGAGAGGATGTAGAAGAGAGGATGTAGAAGAGAGNATGTAGAAGAGAGGATGTAGAAGAGAGGATGTAGAAGAGAGGATGTAGAAGAGAGGATGTAGAAGAGAGGATGTAGAAGAGAGGATGTAGAAGAGAGGATGTAGAAGAGAGGATGTAGAAGAGAGGATGTAGAAGAAGAAGAGAAAAGGAAGAAAGGAGGAGGGAGAAAGGAGAGTAGGAGAATATATAGAGATAGCAGTAGTAGGGTAAGGGAAGAAAGAGACAGAGAAGACGAAGGAGGGAGAACCAGACAGAAGATCAGGGTACATAGGTAAAAGAAGGTAATGTATATATATATAGGTAGGTAGTAGGAGGCAGGAGGGAAGGTAAGGCTATAGCATAAGAAAGTAGTTGAAGTGCAAGTGTTGCTTCCTAATGTGGGTAGGTACCTAGGAACTAATGTTACTATGGAACCAAGAGGGATATAATAGCCAACACCGACTCGCTACATACTTAGCAGATGCTGCTGGAAGTTGGAGCAAGTCTAGGAAATATGGAAAAATCTCTTGTTGTACTTACCTACTAGCTTGTAATCCTATATGTAACTATGCAAGCCGTTGGTGATAGTTGGCTCCAACTAGGTGTAAAATGTGAGTTATAGGAAAAGGAAGAAGCTGAAAGATTTTAGGTCTTACTCTGTTCAAGTTTCTGAATATAGTCCTGTAAAGAAATGGAACTCTTTTATTGTTAAAAGGAAGGAGGAGGAAGAGAATAAAAGGGAGTTAATTAGGTGAAAGTTAAGGGAAGGAGGTTAACCATTGCAGATAGTCCAGAAATAGAGGCAATATACCAAGGTAATTCTATATGTACATATGGTACCTTAGGCACTAAGTACATCATTCTTGCCGCCTCTATCTACTTAGGAAGGCGCGTAGTTAATAATCGGTAGTGTTTGCGTTGGTAATAAGTCCTTGTGCAACCTAAAGGCAGATTATTACTTAACAGAGCAAACAATTAATTAGGAAGTAACTATACATGTCTAAACTACCTACGTAGGTTAGTTCCTTCCTACCAGGCAGTTCGTTTTAAGTTGCTATAGAGAGCAGGGAATTTAACACAGCGGGTTGAACGTTTCACTTTATTAATACTTGGGCAAGTTGCTGTTATGAAGCAGCAATTCAGTGATACTTTTCAACTTAATTACTGAGCAGAAGATGACATAAGATTTCCAAGAACTATTTCCTCTTGTTGATTATATCCAATTATAATAAAGTACCAAAAATACTGAGGATTTCTGGAGAGGGATGCAAGCCTCTTAAAATACCTAAACTTCTTTGCGCAGATCAAATTCTATATAAATTGAAATGAAATTTTCGGCCTGTTTACAGTATCGTGTACCCAACTTAAATAATATCTGGTTAGTCAGTAATCCTATTTCTGTCTTCTAAATAGCCTACCTAGATTTCTACCACTTTCATACAGATAGGCCTATGAATGTTAACAAGGTTATGAAGTCATAACTAGGGTCTTAGCTCCTAGGCTTTGTATTTTTGGCAATTATAGGAACTAGATATTGGAGATAATAACTCCTAGTTAAGAGAAAAGGCAATCTGTAAGTTGAGGATATTTTGTTTCGCATTCTCTGTCTGCATGGCGCATCTTGCTGGCGTTGAAGACAATTTTCTCTCAACCCGATGTAAATGCTTAGACTAAGTACGCAAATACCGAGCCTCGGCTTGGCCTCGACATCAGCATTGAATGAAGAACTGTGAGTTACACAACAGGCTCCTATCATTCGGAGTAATTATTTTTCCTTACGTAGTACCACCTTTTGGAGAGGGTTGATTGTTATGTACCCATATACATTTCCAAATGCTGTGGAACTGGCGTAAACTCAAATGAATGACATGTCGTCAGAGTTGCCATCGGAAGTCCCGTAAGAAAAATTCAAAGGGGTGAAGGGGTTCTGTAGGGCTGAATGCTGATTGGTGCATAGGAGGTGGGTGCTTACTCACGCCCCTGGCTACCGAGGTCTTGGGCTAGACGGTGCGGGCCCTGATCCTTGGCTAGCATGTCCAGCTAGCAGACAGAGTACCTAGGTACCTAGCTAAAGATACGGTAACTAATGCTCCTGATCTATCACAGAGTACCGGGGCTTAACTTGGGGAGGTTAGTGGAATAAGATAGCCTCACAACACTACCCGTGTAGCCAATCATAAAGCAGAATCATCCCTTAGACTTATTAAATACAACCCCACTACTACATTCCTAGCTGGACGCTAGCTAGGTAGTTTAATATCTCGCTCTCTTTGTGATGGATAACTCTCCCGTCTTGATGGGGCAAATACGGCTGCCATTGCCGATTCCTTCATGAATATTATATACTTTAAATATCTATTGCGACATTGTGTGTGTTCAATATCTGTGACCTCTTTGTTTCTCCCTTGATCGCTAGTCGCCCACTACTACTAGGTTCAGTGCACTACCCCGCGGATGACCTGTAACTTACAATGGCTGGAAGCTCGCCTGGCTACGAAGATGACGTGATTCGGGAACAGGCCGACGACGAGGGGCAGCAGCAGCAGGAGCTTCTCCAATCCAATAGCATCAGCAGTGATGATAGTGGGAGGAGCGACGAGAATGGGGCCAACACGATCACCAATGCGCCAACTGCTGAGTCACCACCGCCACCAAAGCCTGGCTTCGTCGCCGGCTTGTTGGCCAAGTTGGGTCTCGATGCGCCGACAATGATAGCTATGTTTAAGTAAGAATCTGAATATTGCCTCTATCTAGTACTATGTCCCTGAAAAAGAAGAAGAAACTCCCCAAANGACCGACGCGCACAATTTAGCTAGATAATACAATAACTGACCACTAGAATATAATAGAGGCGCCCTTGCACCCGTCATCGGATTGGCCATCTACCAATCTGATGCGATAGCTCGGGAGTTCGCAACATTAGGATACCTTGTAGGCATTGTCGCTGTGCTCTCACTCAGCGTGCTTCCTCGCGGCAAGTTCGTTCAGACTCTAATATTCAACCTCATATTTTTGAGTATCGGATCAGCCGTCTCTCTGTTGATCTTGTGGTCGGCATTACAAGCTCGCTTCCACACCCAGAGCACACCCGCAGGCTATAACTCGAGTCAGGCCGCCGTATCTGCTGTGTTCCTGTTTGCCAACATCTGGATTGTGAATACAGTCCGTGCCAAGTATCCCAGCTTAAATGTGCCGGTTATCGTCTACTCGATCCTAACCAACATCTCGTGCACTTTTAGTCCACTGATCACCACCAATGCCGCCTTCCTGTCCTTCGTGCGACGACTGTTTACTGCGATGTTGCTTGGTTTTGCTATTGCAGCCGGCACTTCCCTATTAATTCTACCTGTCTCGAGCCGTTCCGTTTGGGCTGCTCAACTAAAGGGCGCTCTTCAGTTGGTTCGAGGCGCCTTAAAGCAGGAGAAGGCGTACCTACAGAGTCTAGAAAGAGAAGACATGTTTGCCATTCCGGCTGATATCTGTGCGGCAACTCATGTCAGCGATTCTGAAGAATCAGTCAACAGCACAAGCAAAAAGAAGCAGAAGGATAAGGCACAACCGGAGCCGAAGTCAACAGCTGAGGCAAAAGCTATTAAGGAGACTATGTTTAACTTGCGACTTCTGACGAGCAAGATTTATGTCGATTTGCCGTTTGCTAAACGAGATATTGCATGGGCCAAATTGGCAGCTAAAGATCTCACCGCTCTCCAGGAACTCTTGCGCGCCGTCGTCATCCCAATCCATGGCATTGGTACTGTAATTGATATTTTCCAGCGACTCGCCGAGAAACGTGGGTGGGTCACCGACTCTGAGACGCCGCTCGAAATCCTCGCGGAGAAGAATGAGGATAAACGCGTCTGGAATGAGGTCATGAAGCAGCTTCATGAACCATTCGAGAAGCTCTCCGATGCCATTGATGAAGGATTACAGCATGCCGCAATGCTACTAGAACTTCTTCCACGCCCTAAGGCATCCGAGAAGGGCAAGAGTAACGGTCAGGAGTCCGCGATGAATGCTGATGTTGAGTCTAAAGGCGATCTTATCCAGCCAGGTGACCAGGGGTTCGCAGAAGTTCTCAAGGGCAAAATAAAATCATTTCATGATGTTCGAGGTACAATCCTTCGTGCCTGGGCTCGGGAAAAGGGCCTCTTGGCAGATGGTGCGTCGCTTGAAGAGGTCAACAATGTTTCATTTTCTCAGTCAGACGCAAGGCATTGCCGTGACCAGGAACAGCTCTACGTCCTGCTATACCTCGAAACTCTAGTAAGAACCTGTCAAATTTCTCTCTAATCCCTATCTTCTCTCGCCCAATTCATTTGATCGCAATGTAGGGCATCTATTACCTTTTAGTTAGTTATATATGTGCTAACTACGATATAGATGGAAGCCGCTGGCGAAGGAGTCCTGCGAATTGTTCAATTTGCAGACTTGAAGGTTGCTGACGGCACAATGGCACACAAGCGCCTAATATTCCCGAAGCCAAAAGTGCTACGGAAATGGGTCGCAAGTGTATTTAGTGACGAAGACCAAGGACAGGAAAACAACACCGACGTGTTTGACGCGGGCCTCGCAATCATCTATATGGGTGACAGCTTTGCCTTGAAAAAAGACCCAGAACATCTGCCGCCGACGAATTTTTGGGAGCGTACAGGCAACGCAGTGCGCACAGTTTCGAAATTCTTCTCATCTGAGGAATCGGCATTTGGTTTCCGCTGTGCTTGCGCTACCCTGACAATTGGAATTATCGCGTTCCTCGAACAGACGCATGTGTTCTTCCAAGAGCAGAGACTCGTATGGGCTATGATTATTATCGCCATCGGCATGACACAAAGTTCGTTCCGCCCCTATTCAGCTCCATGACCTGCGACTGCTACTAACACCTACTTCTAATATAGCTTCTGGGCAATCGATATTTGGTTTCCTTTGCCGAATTCTTGGGACTCTCGTAGCTGTTGTGCTCACACTTGTCAACTGGTACATTGTAGACCAAAAGGTCCCGGGCATCTTTGTCTTCCTATTTATATTCCAAGCTATCTCCATTTACTTCCTCCTGAAATACCCACAGCTAATCCCTGGTGTCGTGCTTTGCATGGTAACACAAGTTCTGATCATTGGATATGAATTACAAGTACTCAAGATTGGTATAGCGTTATCCGAGTCTACAGGGCAGCCGTATTACCCGTGAGTCATAACAATATGCAAATTGTTAAGCAGCTACTAACGGTGGTTTCACAGGATCTATGAGCTTGCGCCATATCGCCTAGCTACTGTGGCAGGTGGTTGCCTCGTCGCTTTCGTTTGGACCGTCTTCCCGTCACCTGTGACAGATCGGACATGGCTGCGTCGCGATCTCGCAGCTACCTTATACCTACTAGCCAACTACTTCAGTGTCATCAACGAGACGCTCAAAAGCAAACTGAAAGGCACAGGGGGTGACCGTAACGTGAAGGGCACGCCCGCTCACCACCTCGCTAAACACCGCGCCAAGCTGTTTGGTAAGCTCATGCTGCTTCTGCCCTCGTTGAAGCAGCATGCCGACTTCCAGCGCTGGGAGCCATCGATCGGCGGCAAATTCCCGCGCGAGTTGTACGAGGACATCATCATNCGGGCTGCCCGCATCAACTCGTATCTCACGCTGCTGTCCTACACCATCGGTGGTGGGGGCAAGGGCACCTCAGGAATGACCATGACGGACTCGCTGGACACGGCGTCGAAGTCAGACCCGACTTCGGGAAGCCAGACATCTGATGGGGCCGACAGCTGCGGGTGGCGTGATGCGCTGGCCGTGCTACTGGCAAACATCTCGCCCACGCAGCACAGCATCATTTGCACGCTGACGCTACTCTCCAACGCTCTCCAGTCCGGTCACTCCATCCCACCTCACCTCAAAGTCCCCCGCCCCTTCGAACTGACGCGCCAGCTAGAGAATCTAAGCGCAACCGTCACCAACAAAGACAGCAGCAGCAATTATGCCAGCGGCAGTGACGCGAGCACCAATACCGCGCTGGATGGTAGCCATGTAAGCAAGAAGGTCCAGCAGGTCCGCAGCCTCCTCGACACGCGCAACATGACGCAGGCCGGGTACGCCGAGTTCGCCGTCCTGCAGATGTGCAGCCTGCTCGTGTGCGACGACCTCGAGGGCCTCGTCGAGAGCGTGAGCAAGCTCGTCGGCGTCGTCGACTTCAGCTACTGCGTCGACCCCAACAGCGCGGCCACGAGCACTGCGGGGAGCGCGAGGGCGAGTTTGCTTGGCAACGAGTCCGACGGAGGGAGAAAAGGCAAGGTTGATTAACGATTAGCAATGCTTGACTCTTATCTTTGTGCTTTGGAGCACTCATACGTGTTGTGACTATATAGGCAAATATCTAAATATAACGTATTATCTCGATTTGCTTACCGGGGTTCTAGGGGTCAATATCTTGCAATGTGGAACATGAGGTGGCAAATATTGCGTAATTTGGTAGCCCATCCCGAGGAGAGATTTAAGAGACAATAACAAGGCATACTAGGAAACATTTCATGTATGATATCGGACGATACACATGGACCCTATCGAGTTTAGAGATGACAAGTGTATTCGTAGTGACTATAGCGACGCTACGTGATTTTCAACTAGTTCTTTATCACAAGAACCGTAGACAGCGTTCGTCCGAGATAGAGTGCCTTAGACACCTACACAACACTTCTAAGTATATCTATCATCTCCTTTGTATTTTTTCTATCTTGCAAGAGGACCTCTTTTTTGGTGTTTTAGGGCGACATTTATCAAGCGTGTCGCTTTTTACGCCAACAGGGAGATCCTCGTGGCACGTAGCAACCACTTGGCGCCGCCAGGCTATTTTTACTGTCACATTAGCCCAATTAACTCGTCGGCTGGGCTGGTATTGGTTTCGTTGACCCCCACCAAGCGCACGTTCTCCAGCTAGCATAGTAACCCGACAAACCCATAAGCACGAGGGGTTGCGATCACTGACCAGGAGATCCGCAGTGGTGGCCCATGGCTTCAGCCTCAGCTTCGACTTCGGCTTTGGCTTCGGCTTCGGCTTCATCTAAACGCCACCTCTTCCCACCCTATATCTGGTGATGGCGGTGAATAGGGCTTCATCTATCATGCCTACCACTCATGCAACCATAATTCTTCTTCCATTTCGCCTATCATCCAACACTCCTGTCTTAAACGGCAGCTTCGAAGATTTGGGTATAGGTTAATACTTCTAAAACACTGTAGCTACCAGCCTCACAAGGAGGTTCGGTATCCCGTACTACCTCCTGTGTTCGTCTCATATCCCATTTGGAATCATTTACCCGGGATAAAAGGGCATCTCTCATCAAAGACATAGTGGGTCGTTGATTCGTTCAAAACATAAAATCGTGCAATACACACCCGTTCACCTCGTCCTAGTCCCCGAAAGTTGTACGCAGTGAATATATCCGGTACCGCATCAAATAAATAACGCAAGGCAGAATTGACGCATCAAACACCGCGCCTCAACGCTGTAAAATGAAGTCGGAAGGAGATAACTTTATATGGTCGTGAGGTTGAGCCATGGTATCATAGTACAAAGGTGCTGGCTGTCTTAATACCGGACCACGAATTCATAACTTGAAGACCTAAGACGAGGCCTAGCTGTTTTTTCGTTNGGGGGGAACCAACGCGATTTGATAGCAACAGGAGCCAGATAGCTGATGCCGGGCTAAGCATGGGCATCAGCGAAGTGCTCGCGGGTATGCCGGGTTTCTCCAGATTACTGTCTGCTCCTCTGGATGAGGCCAGTTCCTGGGACGGATAGCAGTGAAGCGGTAAGTGAATAGGAGCTGGAAGATCTCGGAAAGAAATCCGTTCCAGCCACTCACTCACTGGTAGCCAAAATTGACTTCTCAGCCCGAAGTCGACTAAGTGAGGCATGGGTTTCAAGGCAACGTGCCATGAGATTAAGAACTATAAGTTGTATTAGTGCTGTTCGAGTGATAGTGCCTTCTCAACTTACCTGGCCAAACAGCGGACTTATCTAGCATGCAGGCCGTCACGCGCAGAAGTTTGCTCGCGTATCCACCACCCAATGCGTCCAGCTGCAGCTGGGGGTCAAAGTTACCGTCGATGGTACCGTTCGCCAAGTCAATGTTCATCTTCATCTCAGCGCTTAGTAGAAGCTCTCGAATTTTGAGGATGAGTTTCATGTCCTCTTCTTCTAAGAGCACGATAGCAGGAACACCGCCTAAATCAACCTCATCCTTTCCAAGTATGCCTAGGTATCTCCCCACACGATCTTGAAGAGTTGAAATCCACTCGGCCAGAACTTGCGCGCAGTCGAATGAACACATGGCAGACTGCACTGGGAGCTCTCTGCTCGTGAAGTCTGCAAACATTACACCTAATTTATCGGACATGGATAGCGAATCGGCGGCGTAAAATGCAGCCTTGCGCAAGTGTTTCTCCCGGCGTGAGATAGCCCGGCCGGAACCTGGTGATTGTGATTGTGCCTGAGTAGATAAAGCGGAGGGAAACTTGGTAGCGGAAAACTCGGGCGAGGAGGATTGGGTCGGAGGCGAGTCAACGAAAACAGAGCTGTTAGCCGACGCTTCCGAGGGGTCCGTTATCGATTCAGTGTTGGATGCGGGAGAGTGTTCAGCATGTTGAATGATGTCAGTCCCACGAGACAACTCCTCAACCAAGCCTTCCCAATCACGATTCCAAAATTTTTCTTTTGTCCGTGCCATGTTTACAAATAGACGAACGTAAGCCAGGTCGAGAAGGGGGATCGCATCGGCCGACAATGGACCCATGCCGAAGGGATTCGGCCTTTCCAGACTATGGTGGGGATTGCTGGCCCAGGCGGATTGCCATGCCTTTAAGGCCGGCTCGATGTGACGATGCATCTTTTCAGTCTCCTCATTCGTCCAGACTTTGTTATGATGACGTTGTCGTGTCTCCCATATATAATTATGTAGTGCGTTAATGAGAACTAGACAGCCGAGAGTACTTGGCTTCAGCTCGCTCTTAGGAATGTCGTGGATGTTGACCGCGGACCCGAATGCCTGGTGATTATTGCTGTAAGCCAGTTTCCGCTGTTTCTCGTTAGTGTGAAGTAATTCTCCCAATGCGTCATGGAACGTCATCCGGTTGTGATTAGCAGCTCGAGCACCGCCTTTTAGTTGAAACGCCGCCGCACTCTCGGCAGCAAAGAACTCTTCATCACAGGGTAGATCGAGGAGGATTTCGGAGTTAGTCAGCGCTGGTACATGGTTGTAGGCAGCCACCAAGAGACTAGAGAGAATGAAGACGGTGTAGAGTGTTCGCTTGCGTTCCTCCATAGTCTTCCACCGTAGCCATTCTGCTTGATCGTCAGTTTCGTTTTTTAGTCCACCATTCCAATTTCCCTCAGCATCATTCACTTGGGCCTCTCGAATCTCAGCTGAATCTAGCGGAAGCGGTCGAAGAAGACCAGCTGCCTTAGCAAGGCTAACCAACGCTGCGGAATGTGTGTATGCAATGTCGTTGGAAACCTTGTCACCACAGTGATGACCGTATACGACATTTAGTAACATAGACTGAACGAGCCACAACGGTGTATAGGCGGAAGAGTCAGATCCTTGTGTGCCCTGATCAGATGCAGGTGTCCTCCGAAAATCAGCCTTGCGCATATCCGCCTTCCGCCGTTCCTCTAGAGATAGCTGGATCATCTTCTTGGCCATTTCAAACAGCTCTCGGGACTGCGGTCGCTCGAATTCATACAATGCACCAATGGCGGCCATGGACAAAATTAGACAGCCACTGCCGCCAGCGGTACCTGGTCGCCCACTTATAGTGGGCGGCATGTCAAAAGACAAAGTGGGTATATGCAGGAATGGTAAATGTGGATGACAGTACCGAAGATAGCTACCGACATATCGCTGTAGGTCTTGGGTATTTGGCAAGCTCTTGGCGATCTCAGGCACGCTATCTTGGCTGGGCTGAATTTGAGGAGACATAGGCGAATGAGGGGAAGGGAAAGAATACTTGCGGCCGCTACTCATTGTAGTACACTGGGAGAGGGCCGCAATAATAGCGCTCCTGGTTGCATCAGTGATTGTTGCCACCGGTGAGTGAGATTGATGGCCACCACCCATCGAAGTAGGGGTCTCAGGTCCTGGTACCGGTCCAAAATTTAGGGCGTGATTCATGTTTTGCGCCGCGAGGCCGGGCATGAGGGAAGGGCTTAGAGAGCTCATGGAAGATGGCGGGGTCGAGAAGTACACATCATTCATGGTTTTCTGGGCCGGAGGTTGAGGCGAGACGGGGGCACCATTCAATAGATCCGGGAAGACGCCACTGCTCATATCCATAGAAAATGGGTTAGCAACCTGCGGAGGTCCCATGAGAGTAGGTTGCCACATGGAGGTAGTAGTAGTTGGCATGGTCGTGTTGTTGGAACCATCAAGCATCACATCACTAATTCCGCTCTGGCTAGTTGTGCTCATTGCAGAGGGAGATGAGCCATCGACAGCATTTTCATGTGTGTTAGTGTTGAACGACATGCCCTGCTCAAACCCAGTAAGCCAATCGAAGCTATCGTCGACGTGTTGGCTTGTAGACATGTCCGCCATGCCGTTACCAAACGGAGAGGTCGGATCCAGCGACATGGAATGAGGCGACTCAGTGTAATGAAGTGCGTTAGGGTTTATGGTGGAGCTCGGGTGGCCGAACAAGAGTTGGTCAAATTCAAAGTCAGACTGAAACGGCAACGGAGGAGCAGTACGCAGGCCAGAATTGAAGTCCATAGCATGCATACCATGAGTCTCCAGCTTAGGGAGGCCATGACCCATGCCCCGATGGCCCATGACGGAGGACATGCCAACAAATGGGTGGTCCATGGTCTGCATAGGCAGACCGACAAGGCTCTGGTGGCGGCTGTGGTGGGCGGCGGGCATGTGCTGGCTCCGGGCGGCGACGACGGAAGCGTTGGCGGCAGCAATCATCTGCACATGGTTCGGGTCGACATGG
>JAPESX010001188.1:0-11029 GCA_029590615.1 Nemania bipapillata | reverse complement strand
CATATACCTAGCTAAGAAGCGAACTCAGTAGATAGATGTCCTATATATTTTGGAACTCCCCTCTTGTCTCCCCCGTCCCCCCCACGTTTTGTCCCAAATCTAGCAATGAGCCGCAATTCCATGTTCGTTCTCATGTTTGATGGCGATCGTTTGCCTGCTCCTATGCACCTAGTTACTCCCCGATGAACCTCTCGGATTGCGCTATCCTCGGCGTCCACCTCATCAATGAGCGCTAATCCTATCTCGCATTCCGCACCCTGACCTTTGGCCTTGATATCCACCTCTTAGCCTGCCTTTTCTCGCCCGCTAAGAACCCCGAGCCTATTCTATGTAACCGGAACCAGAACCAAATCTAACCGCCTTATCTCATTCCGTACTGCATACCTTGTAGTCGACTGTCTTGCTCGCGCGGATCTCGCCGTTAGGAAACTGTGGGAGCAATTAGCTCACTCTTCTCAGTAGTCACCCCCGGCCAGACGGGGCTCCTGGAGTGGAAATCTAGGTCGCGGTTTAGAGCTAAGGCACTCCCGTCACAATAACATTACCCACACTCGTTCTGCCCCTCCCGCCAGAACTATGTCTGACAGCGAGGCGTCCTCGACCGGGGATCGTCGACTACTCCTTATATCGAACCGCTTACCCATAACGATAAAGCGAAAGGACGAAGGCGAATATGAGTTCTCCATGTCCTCTGGCGGCCTCGTCACCGGCCTGAGTGGTTTGAGCAAGACGACGAGCTTCCAGTGGTACGGGTGGCCAGGTTTAGAGGTCCCCGAGGGCGAGGTAGCTTCCGTCACAAAGCAATTGAAGGATGAATATGGAGCCCATCCCATCTTTGTCGATGACGAGCTTGCCGATCGACATTACAATGGCTTTAGCAGTATGCTACGCCCAGTTTGCATCCCCTAAGGCCTTCTTGCTGACTTCTTAACCTTTGCTTGCAGATGAAATCCTATGGCCCTTATTCCACTACCACCCCGGCGAAATCACCTTCGATGAGAGCGCCTGGACGGCCTACAAGGAAGTCAGCAGGCTCTTCGCACAGACTGTATTGAGGGATGTACAAGATGGCGACATAATCTGGGTCCACGACTACCATCTAATGCTCCTCCCTGAGATGCTACGGAAAGGGCTCAGCAATAAGAAGAATGTCAAAATTGGGTTCTTCCTCCATACGCCATTCCCGAGTAGTGAGGTCTACCGCATATTACCGGTCCGAGAAGCGCTCCTCAAAGGACTTCTACAGTGCGATTTAATCGGCTTCCATACTTACGATTATGCAAGACATTTCCTCAGCGCTTGCTCTCGTATTCTCGATACTCAGACGACTCCTAACGGTGTCGAGTATGAGGGCAAATTCGTCACCGTGGCCGCATTTCCTATTGGCATAGATCCTGAGAAGTTTGTAGAAGGACTGAAGAAGCCAAATGTACTAGAACGCATCAAGACGCTATCACGTAAGTTTGAAGGCGTGAAACTCATTGTGGGTGTAGATAGACTGGACTACATCAAAGGTGTGCCCCAGAAGCTTCATGCACTCGAGGTGTTCCTTACAGAGCACCCCGAATGGATCGGAAAAGTTGTGCTCGTACAAGTTGCCGTACCATCACGACAAGATGTGGAGGAATATCAAAATCTCCGGGCCGTGGTCAACGAGCTAGTTGGGAGGATCAATGGCAAATTTGGCACGATCGAGTTCATGCCTATTCACTTCTTACACCAGAGCGTCAACTTTGACGAACTATGCGCGCTATACGCAGTTTCCGACGTTTGTCTAGTCAGCTCGACCAGGGATGGCATGAATCTGGTCTCGTACGAATACATCGCAACACAGCGTCAGCGGCACGGCGTTATGATTCTCTCGGAATTCACGGGAGCAGCACAGTCGCTCAACGGCAGCTTGATAGTGAATCCCTGGAATACGGAGGAACTTGCTAATGCGATCCACGACGCTGTCACCATGTCCCCAGAGATGCGGGAGGCTAACTACCGAAAATTGGAGCGATACGTCTTCAAATATACATCGGCATGGTGGGGTCAGAGCTTCGTTACGGAGCTGACGCGGGTCAGCGCGAAAGAGCAAGGCGGAATTGATGCGAAAGCTCATAAGGATAGGCCTCCAATTCTCGACGAAATCGGCCATGCCCTAAGCGGCGTTTTCGAGTCTGTGAAAGTCGCAGCAAGCTCCGCTACCCCGTCAGGACACGCTGCTGCCCAACTAGGACTGTTGAAAGAGTAGTAGCGCAGGGGTCACCTTGTGTTAAAGTTTTGAAATGGGGAGGAAAGTCGTGATTATGGTCATCAGGATAAGAGCAGGAATAGAGGAACGATTATATTGATTGCGTACAGTCCGGGGAAACTTGGTCACGTAAACAGGGATTTGCATGCAGCCGGCGTTGTGCTTCGTGCATTGGCATTCTAGAATACAAAGTTATCAGATCATAAAGTTACCCAATAGATTTGAACAGGAAAAAAAAAGAAGTCTCGCGCGGTTCTTCTCACTACTTCTCCTCATCTTGTATTGCGATCTCGGTATACGGTTGTCAGTGTTCGCGACTTGCGCACAAAAGCTTAGCTGTAGAATGTGGCAGTCGATTCATTTTATGGCTCCTGGGGTGAAAACGACGGCACTCTGGAGTTACTGACAACGATTTTGCGCTACTAGTGGTGATTGGGCGATCGTCATGCCGTAATCGACTACAGGTAAACTCTATGCTACTTTAGATAGACGCATGGTTATCAAGTTGGTTTCTTAAAAGAAAAGAACGGCCCAGTGCTGATTCTAGGAGCACCAAATACACGGATAACTGGTAGGCATAGATCTTAACAGGTTCCTACGTATCTCCCGAGGACGAGGCTACTGGCAATTTTCCCGGTTGCTGACTGCGTTACACTGTAAGTGCCTTAAGTATTGTGACAAGCAAATTCCCATATACGCTGTATATAATGGGCGTAGTAAGCTTTGTTATTAGAACAGGATAGTTGTTGACCTTTTGTAACATGAGCCGACTGATCGTCTCTCTCGAGCATCTATTCCGATATCTCCTGACCATTTAGCTAGCCCTACTCATACCGCAATGATTTGTATATAGACATTCTATCGCCCTTCTACACCCCATCCCACAATCACCCACACCCTAAAGCCCAGCCCAGCTATAAATCACCTCTCCCTCACAAGCGGCGTCCTCAGCGCCAACGGCACAACGCTCTCCGCAACCCCATCCTCCCCAACCGTGAACACGAACTGATCCAGCGGGTAATCCGCATACACCGCCACCGTCTGACTAACCCAGGTGCCGCAATTCGTCGAGAACATGCTGTCCCCACGGTCCGGGCCAGCTACATTCTCAATCATCGCCTTGAACGCTATCCTCCTCCCTTCCCCCCCCTCCCCCTATACTCCCTGTGCTAGTCTCCAGCCCGGTGGGGAATAGCCGGATACTCGGCCCCGTGACATTGTAGTTCAGCGTGTAGCGCACGGCCACGGGGATCATGTCCGTGCCGTTACTCACCCACCTATCGACCCCCAGACCGGGTTTGTCCGGATCCGTGCTCAGGACCAGGGAGCTGTTCATCCCAAGGCCATCTGCMGTTCTTGCATCGTCCAGAGCCGGTGGTGCCAGGTGGAGAGGTGGATGCGGAGATACTTGGCTACGATGGAGGCCGAGCGAGAAAGGGGGAGGATGAAGGAGTCGAGCACGAGGACCCGGTCGGCGACGCGGTAGATCTCGGACATCTGCCGGATTGCGCGGCTGCGGAGCTCGCGGTGGGTTTTGCCTACTGGGACGCACAGAGTGTCGATCCAGAAGGGCACGTTTTCGTTGGTCACCTCAGGGTAGAGCTTGTTGACGAGAGATTGGATGCGGGATAGTTGACACCTGAGCATCGCGTTGCTCACTTCGTCATTTCCTAACCCATCCGACCAACTGGTTGTATCACGTTAGGGCAAATAGAGCTGTGGAAATCTTGACAAGGTCGGCTTACACGTGTGACATGGCCACATATCTCGACTGAGCGCGGCCAGCAGACACCATCAATGCTTCTCCGTCCCACTGAACTACGGGTATGTCACCTCCAGCGACAAGCTTAATGACATCTTCAGACACCCGAACCGGCGCACAAGAACAGTTCTGCCCTTCCGCATGCTGCTGTTTATACTGCCCGGGAACGACAACTTTGAGGTACTCGTTGCAGATAGCCGTGCTACACGTTCGATGGTCATCACGACGTCGCGGACAGCAGAAACTACCGAAATAGTAGTCTGCGCTGACTGCCGCTCGAGTCATGGATTCAGGGAAGAAAGGCGAGTCGCTCGGACACCAGCCGTTGTCTCGCAGCCTGTCTTTTAGAACAGGGCTGGGCCCCCATGTGGGCATATCCTTGTGCTCGTAGCCGTACACGGCGACGAACACAGAGCACAGGCTCTCCCCCATCGCCATGATCGAGAGCTCGACTAATTTGGCTTGGTCGCGCCATGGCGCTGGCATTGCATCGCTTTGTTTGCAGAACATGCCGAGGTACCAGAATGTCCAGTTGAGCATCTCCTTGATCTCGAGGCCACGCATGTACTTTGGGTCATTCCAGTTCTGCACCGCTGGCCCATCAGCGAGTCCTTCGCGTTGTATCCACTCCGCGATCAACCCGTGAAGCTTCCTGGTGCGTATGAAGACTACACCATCTATGTGGTTGGCAGTAGACGAATCGACAAAATCACGTGTGCGAACCGTTATTCCGACTCTGCGGAAGACGGAAATGATACAGCCGAAATACAACGTTGTCTGCAGAGCTCTGACGACATCTACTGGGCTTCGGCCGTCGAATATCAAATCACCCGTAGCCTGATCGACGTTCCATCCCCGGAGCATCCAAGAGCTTTTGAAGTTCATGAGTGAGTTGTCGGGCATTGGATCACCGTGGGCTTCAAACTCGACTATCCCGACATATGGGATGTTTATTGGGGCTGAGCCGGTCGAAGCTAGAAGATGCTCCATTACGCTCGAGACTTCTTGCCAACACGTCAAGACACTTTGAAACGAGTTGATGAGTATTTTCTTAAATTTTCCTTGTAGACATGCGCGATACCAGTGGGCGGCGTGGATGGAAGCGGGACCTTTGGTGACAGCGGGGTTGGGGATCATACCCTGTAAGTTTTTGATAGATTAAGAATCGGACGGCATAGATAATCGAGGATAATAAGCTTCCATCTTGAATTACCGAAATTTCAACGAACGATCTGGTCGTTGCGGGATTGCATCCACTTATCGTATTTACATCATTAAGTTGTATGGAATTGGTGAAATCATTTTCATGTTTATTAACAGGACTCTCACAGGCATCATGGAGAAGAGAACTGAAGCTTTATTATTGTAAATGTTGATCTGGATACATTAAATAGTTCATCGAATTACCGCCGACATGGTGGTAAAACCAGACGTGGAGGATAAACATTACGGGGCCCTAATGAGTATACTCTCAGCTTGATAGAAGCCCCTGCTAAACGCGATATTGGAGGGCATGTTTCCCCAGTAGTCGTAGACAGAGTTTCTAGCCCCGAAGTGGATGAGCAACTGGATGATGTTAATGTCGCCAGTTTCGGCTGCGATATGCAACGGCCACCGACCCTGCATATCAACCGCTTTCAAACTTATTCCCGACCGATCGCTACGTAGGACCCTATTCACGATGCGGAGGTTCCTCGTGCGGATGGCGAAGTGTAGCGCAATCTCATCGTCCTTGTTGGACAGCTCGACCCGCGCGTGGTGGTTGATCAGCTGTATCACGCAGCCCCACCGGCGCTTCTTCGCGGCCCAAAGCACGGCAGTTGTATTGTTGTCGTCTGCAATGTCCACATTGGCTCGGAGCCGGGTGACCACGAGATCGATGAGGTCTGCGTAGCCCCTCTGGGCGGCCTTAATTAGCGCCGTAGAGCCTTGGGTGGTTCGCAAATCGGGGTTGGGCGAGGGCCTCTGCCTAATCAAATATTGTGTGATTTGGTTCTCGCCGTAGTCCACGGCTAGAATGAGGGGTGTCCAGCCGTTTTCGTTTCCAACATCGTCGATGTCGAGGGCCCATCCCATTCGCCTCCTATTTCTGATATATTTCCGAACGGATCTTAGATCTCTCGACCAAACAGCCCAGTATAGATTCCTATGTTTGTTTTGATTTAGCTCTTTTGTCTTGCAGGGAAGACACGCTCAATGACATACTTGTATATCCTGTCCGACATCGTGGCGCCTGCGTTATATTGCTATCATGTGTATCTGGGAGGAACGGCACCCCTAGTTCCAGAAGGATGAAAAATATGTCGCGTTTATGATAGATATCTTCCACTTTACATCCATTTCTTCATCCAGGACAGTACTCTTTTCTCGTCGACCTATCATTGATTTTTTAATTCTAGTACTCAGAAGCTGACAAATATCGATAAACAACTTGATGTAGCCCGGTCCCCTCGCATTTGCATGCGAGTATAAAATACGTAGATCCCCTCTTTTACCCCTCTTTCATGTTCGCGACCCTATTTGCAGCATGTCGTTGATGCTCTGGCTCGCTTATGATGGACGGCTAGGCCGGCGATCACAAAATGCTGTCTGGCGTCTCAGCGATTGGGCCAAAGTGGCGTACAGCAGGGAGTAGGTTCAGCTCGGCATTTGAATATCCATAAACAGTTATTTAGTGGTAGCTTTCGCCCGGTCAATATATAGGCAGATGGCAATATATTGCAATGTTGAGCCGAACCATGGCCAGCCAGAATGCAAAGACCGGGTGTGAATACCTACGGCTACATTCCATGATTGGTGCCCTCACTTCGGACGTAGCAATGGTTCACTCATGAGTCCTGATGGTTGACAACTATTGAAAAACTGCACTTTTCATCACGTTGCCACGTCAGTAAACTGACCGGGGGTAAAAAACTAAGCACGTTAATCCCGAGTTTTGGGCAGCTTACTCACGCAGAGCCGCATTGCGGTTCGGTAATTCCAAACTGGAATGTTGCTGTGGTGATGGTATTGTCTAGATATAAAGTCCCTCGCTGCTAGTGATAAGCGAAATAATGAGGTGATATACTCGTTTGTATCGTTCTTCTACCAAAATCATTAAAAATTTGCTTTATATTATTGCCCAATATGGCAGAGGCCGCTGGGGAAATGGCTTCGGTAAAACAATTAAAGAGCAAGTGTAGGGCTTTATCCTCAAGATAGTGCAGAACAATTCATGTCATACATAGACCACTGACGTGTCAGAAAGATACATACGTAACGGCCCTCCTGCTCTTATCAGTTGCTGCACTCAAAGGGGCTTCGACTTCAACAAACTGGCAGCCCTTAGTCCAAAGCCCCTTGCCGCTTAGTAAGAACACATGCCACCAACTCAAATTAATTATAAGATAAAGCTAACTTTACACTGAAGTAACCTGTGTAATTGGTCTATTACTTTACAACAAATCAACTACGACCAGTGATGACGACGAAGACGTGGAAAACGATTCGAGTCACAGCCTACCTGACCTGCCTGTGATAGTTCTTGTGGTTGCGGCTTTACCTACTGTCATGTCCTTCTCCGGAAGTGGTGACAAGGATTTGCGAAACCTGAGTAACTCATGACCTAATCCACTAACGAGTTCTTCATGATCAATGGCCTAATAAACTCTCGCTAGTCATCGCCGCGGTCGTCGCCTTACGTACCCAATACAAGCATCTGATCTTCAAAGAAGGCATATTCAGATCTAACCATGAGTGTACCATCACCTTCAAAGAAGAAAGACTTACTTTTTGGACATACTAACCCTCTGAAATAGTAATTCTTCTGGGCACAGTCATCTTATGCTCCGGGACGCTTGAGAAAGGGTTGGACTATCAGTCACCGACAGGTAAAACTCTCCCTCATTCTTGTGGATACAGATGTAGAGACTGATTATAATAAACAGTATGGGGCCTAGTTATCGGTATTTGCGCTCTTTATGGCGAGTCCATCATCAAAATGGATATACTCGAAGAGTACCGAAGTACGTTCTGTCTACTGGTTGAGCAATAGCTTAGAGAAGTTGACGTAAAACTTTGGTCTATAGCCCCATTACTCGCTGTTGCAACGATCTTAGGTTTCGGGGGGCTTGACATGCTTCTACCGAGCCTCAATGATGACTGCCATATCCAAGGTCGGTGTACTTGAAAACTTGAGAAGTTATGGCACTGACTCGGCTCGCATAAGCGGTCATTCTAGCATTGGTTGTTTACTGCGGACCGTCTATCATCCAACTGGACATCCCCTCCGGCCATATTAGGTGTAAGTACAAACTCTACCCCTCCCCAATGTGATACAGTGTAACGCGTTAATGGCAATTTCCTGTGACAGACACGCTGCTGGCGATCGCCTTCTTCTTCGGCCCGTCCACGTCTACCCTCAATGCCCTATCCGAGCCCTACTTTCGATGGATTCTTCTTGCCGTTGCTGTCCTTGCCGCGGTTATATCATTAACAATGAACGTAGCGGGGCCCCTGCGCTACGGTTATCCTAGATACAAGATCTTCTACGCTAAGTTGTGCGGCTTGTGTCCCAATTGGGCCCACCCCCTGCTCTTAATTCTAGCTCTACACCCATGGACAAGCTGGTGGTTACTGGGCATGACTCTCACTGTATCATGGCACTATGTGCGGGAACAGCATCGCGAAAAAGTCGCTGAGATCACAGACAGTGCCGAAAAAGCATGCATCCGCGCATCATCTCTCGTCAGCTTGTCACAAGCCGAGTCCGTCGCCGCCAAGGAGTGCTGGAAAACAGCGCAATCTCTCGCTAGCAACATCGCGCGTGACGCCCGTGCCGCGCACCACGTCCGTCTGACTGATTTCTACACTGAGTCGGCAGCTGCATGGTCAAAGCTAGATGACTATACTCGCGCCGTAGGTAAAGTTGCCGAGGACGCAAAGACGCTGAACGGCATCACCAGCAGTCTACAAGATAAAGCTGAAAAGATAGCCAAGAACGCCACGGATTACAAACAAGAGCGCGGTCGCATCTTGAATGTAGCGGAGCAGTGCACCGAGGTTTTTACACACGTACTCGATCTCCAGAGAGACGGAGAGAGGATCCGCGACAAAGCCGAGCGCTTCAGGCGTGCCGCTGACAAAGCGACAAAGGGGAGGGAGATGCAGGTCATAGCCGCCGAGGAAGCAGTGCAAGTCATTGCGGCGATCACGGGAGAGGTCAATTCCGCCACTGTAGAGGCGGGATTTGTGACCGGATATGCCGACGAAGTACGCCAGCTTGCGATTGATGCGAAGACCGCCATCGCCGTCGGCTCAGAGGAGAACGCAGTTGCCGCATTAGAGAAAATACGTGTGACACTGGCAGCCTCTGAGCAAAAATGGGCTGCTGTGGTTCAAGCGAGACAGAATGTACAGGCCAGGATGGGCCAGTTCTCGGTGGTCAAAGTACTTAATATTGTTGCGGATCCTGATCCCCTCGGTGAGGATTTGCCTGATGAGGAGGGTGGTGACGAGGAAGAGGAGAATGATTCTGGCGAAGATAGATAAGAGAATTTGATATGTGAACTTGGCAACTTGTCATTACCACTGCCTAGTATCAATAAACCAGTCAAAATTCCTATTAAAATTATAAAACTTAGATATAAAGTTTTATAAGCTATTAATACACATGCCGCCGCCGTAGACACACATGACTGCGAGTAATAGAGTATACAAAGAGTATTACTTGAAGAATTTGATCGTCAACTCGCGATGTTTCAATATTCATAGTAGTATATGGTTCAAGCCTTGTGAATAAAATGAAACAAGCTCCTTAATCATATTTTCTAAAAGAATCGCAACAGAGGCATATCTCTCCCATGCATTAGTAAAGGCGGCATTGGCGTGATATCTAGCCCCGTATCGAGAGGTAACATGTGAAAGGCAAGGCACGACTGAAATCTACGAAGAGGCACCAGCTAGGTAGTAACGGAGGAGGTCGAGAAGTTGGATAGCCAACAAGTAGCGGTTCTATTATTGGCGTATATGAAGAAGTGTGATGCACAGTTACAAGGCGCGGGCGTTACTAGCGGCCATAAGATTGTTGATGTCCTCCGAAATTGCCCTAGCAATACAGATATATCGTTACGGTTAGATGTCGCCTAATAAGTTTGCATTATATGGAATTATGTGCTTTTGTCGTATAGGTAGAAGCTGATAAGTCTTGTAAGCCGCTTTATGCGCCTCTAATTGATAACTTCCGGAGTCCCAGCAGGAGAGCTTTATAAACTTAAGTGAGCGAGCCTTATTCCACGTACGACCATAGGATGTAGAGAACGCGGGGTCCCGTCCGCTCCCCCATAGCTAAGCTACATACCGCCGGATTAGTAGTTGTGTCGGTGACGACCAGCGAATCCCCGGTGTTGTACGTTTTTTTCCTCTCCCTTAATTTTTTGTAAAATAACCATGTTTTTTGGGGGCTTCAACCAGAAGTGAATCACTAAGTCTAATGTAAGTAGAAAAACAAGAAGTACCTTGATTTATATTTACAGGGACTACGCCTCTTCTTCATTCCCGCAGAACATATCAAGGTGCAGAAACATTGCTCTTTCGGCTCTTGATGGCCTCGGGGCTAGTGGGTCTAAAGTGTTTCGGAAGCGGACTAAAGAAAGACGGGCGGCGCTAGTATGAGTAATACTGTCCGGAGCGGGAGTAATAACATGCTACAAGTAGTCCTTAAGCCGGCAAATAAACATCTAAGTGTATTATATATTCTCTTCTTCAGCAAAATGTTGGTTCTAAGTATTTAAAAGGTTCGCGTGAAAAGAGTGAACCGAGGCACCAGCTAGGTATTAATGGTAGCGAAGAAGAGTTGAATGGAGAAAGCATACGATTGGATAGGTAGTCGGCTAAAATGAAGGGATGACGGTCTTGTAATCATTCACATTCTGTTTCAATAACTTTATAATTACCTAACTAGATTAAAAGCAAAGTAAATTTATGTAGACCCTGATACAACAAGTCAACTCAGCTATCTGGAACAAGATTATAGCTTTATACGGTATATT
>JAPESX010001187.1:0-11037 GCA_029590615.1 Nemania bipapillata | reverse complement strand
GGTCCATTTTACCTGACTCTGTGAAAGTTAGCAAGGCATCTCCGAAATCAAGTATAATGGAGTGGATATACCTTGTGGCGGATATGAAGAAGCCGAGTTGACCGCTGTCAGATACTGCGACAAGATGATCCTCCGTTGCAACTCTATTGCCTTCTCTGACGTCGTCGCAGAGAGGTCAACGAATGCCCCTGAATTCCAGAAGGATTCCCACCATTTTGTAGATGCCTTCGTGATTTCGGCCACGCTACGGACTTTGGTTTTCGTCGTTACCGGCGAAAACGTTACCGACAACGCAAGTTGCTTCTTCTTCCCTGACGGCTGTAGAAAATAGCGATGTGTCCCCTTAGCAGGGCCGGAAATATCAGCCTCGGAATCCCAGGCGAAAGATACGTCGTACGACGTGTCATCCAAATCGTGCCGTATGGTCGCAGATCCCTTTTGTCTACGCAGGCTAGTGCTATGACTGTTTGTCTGATTGAACACCCCAACGAAAGGGGCATCGAACTTATTTCGAGTCGGGAGCGGGAAGTCGAAGAAGATTCTTAGAGCCCCTTTCACGAGTAATTCGGAGTCGATTGAAATGGCTATCGAATCCGAAATTGCGTCTGCCCAAGTCTCCACATGGACGTCAGCGCCTTTATACTTGAATGAAGACGAGATCTTGCCAGTCCACAAATCTAACTCTTGCGCCTTATCTTGCAACTCTTGCTCTGTTGTCTCGTCCCCGTTGAACGAAAACCCAATCCTTGCCAAATTCAATCTTTGAGGGTTCTGTATCAACCAGTTTGAGATATCCGGTTCGGCGGGATTAGGCTGGTTGTAATTAACCAACCGGCCATGGGTCCACCAGTCCAAGCCTACAAAATCTACGCCAAGGTGTCAGTTGGTGTGGTGGATGGTCAGGGTTAATATCCCACCTTCGACCGATGTCTGACCAGGAGTAGTAGGTAGACTGAAATTATGCCAGCCCCAGGTTGACATAGTAGCAAACGGGCTAAAGGTCTGGAGTCCGGTAACATCGACTCCAAAAGCAAAATTACCATTGCCAACTTGCAGGGGCGTAGTGGTAGAGCTCACATTGCGGCGAGGGTTAAACCCGCGAACTATTGCTCTCCTATCGATTCGAATACTAGCAGAAGAGACTGTCGGGATACAGAGAACTAGTAGGCTTATGCTAACAACGGCGAGATGCATTTTCGGGTACTCATTTATGTATATCATCACGATAGTCTAACACTTGACACCGATTCCCTCATTCCGCTAGATGCAGACAACATAGCACAGCGACACTCGGCAACATAAGCAACATGGCCAAAAGCGTCTATAAATTTCCCCATTCTAGAGACTCGGTACTAGGTGATCGTCCGCATCTGTGGGGTTTCTCCAGTTACCTTCGATCTGGGGATCTCGGCAAGATGTATACCGAAAGCTGGGGAAACGAACATGCCTAACCGGTAGCAATGCCGAAGTGCCTAAATCGCAACCCTAGGGCAACATTTTCCAACTTAGCTTGTCAATTAGTTCAACTCATTCTTATCCGCTTATAGGATTAGAAACCCAGTATGTGAATATAGTTACTGACTGCAGTAACATAGGTACTGTATTGTTGGTGGACGTCTGGCGCTCAACTAAATGAACGAAATAACATAGACCAACCTGAATACCCGCCTACATACAAACCTGTATTTCTATGATACAACCTCCCGGCGGCCGGAGAGGCTATCAAAATATTCATATCACTCATGCGAAGTGGCTCTCCGCTTGGACACTAGTTCTGCGACTTTCTATCAGATTCTTCTACTTACTGGTATATGCAGGAGTTATATAGAGACTAGATCCCCAGTGACTGACTATAACCTAAGTTACATATCATCGCAGCAGGGGAGGTTTGTGAGTATTCCCATATCATATGACAGTATTAAAACATATACAGTGGCATTCTTAATACGCAATCATCGCCGTATCAACTAGGAGAAGTCGTGTGCAGAAATGCCTAAGCATACATTATCTATATACTGCGATCGTTTTATACGACGTGTCTTGCTAGGATAGATACGTGCACGTTTAGTCACGGATAGGCTATTGCGTATTTTTTAAGTGTTGCTTCAGTTCCATGACTCCCAAAGCGAAACAACGGAGCCTCGCCCATAACTGCATATACCTGATAAAAAATTGTTCAAGAATTACTTATAATCCTGCTAGGTTGGGTAACAGCTCATCTAGAACTCAACCCTCGTGCGGCTGTCACCCCTTGCCGCTTTCATGCCCATGAGCCTTGCACTCTACACGGACTTAGGGCAGCACTTAGAGAGATAATGGCAAGGCTTGGGTTTATCGGTTCGCAGTCTCGTTGCCTGCCCAGGAGGACTGCTGGCCTGCTGGGGTTGTGTTATTCAATAGAAGCACCCTAGGGGTCTATCAGCTAGCCTCAAGTTTGTCTATTACTTGATAGATCACATGTCAAAAGGAATTGGGATATCGAGGTTCCGAATGGCAACGCGTGTCTAGGAGAAACCCGTGAGACATTTAGATGCTGGTTCTACAGCCGACAGTATGGATCCTTTGGTGTGGTAACTTATACCTTACTCGGCCGGAAGACTCAGCCACAAATTCGAACAAGCAAGCTTTTTTTTTTACCGATAATTGCTTTTGCTTCGATGACGTACAGCTGTCTCCTCTGTGTTGGCAGAAACTTTTGTGGACAACCACAGTGTCCCTCAGCGAATGGATATGCCCAGACATTATTGACCTGTATAGCAGACCCAGTCGGGTCTTTTGATCTCGTTGTCTTAGAGCGGGTATATGCACCGGTGGTACTCGCTTCTTGTCAGAACCTCGTACTACGTGGTGAAAATGGGCAAACTAGTCGAGCAATACTGCCTTGAATTTGAATATTATTGTTGCTTTTACGGCTGCAGACCTGTTTACCCAGGTCACACGCTCTCGAGATATCCTCTTTCACATGACCATTTAAGTGGCGGTGTAGGAATAACCCCTCAAGTCTCAGGTTTTAGATGACGACCTCCCTCAGTTCCTTTGAGAATTACATATTTCAATGCCAGCGGATAGTGGCTTTAATCGCCGAAGACCTCGATAAGCGCCACGGAAATGGGAACGGTAACAGCAATCAGATATTCGGGCTTTCGCGAACGCTATGCCTTGCGTGTTGGTCGTATACACTGTTTCAGATGCCCTCGTGGTTGATTATCAGTCGCACAAGTATCATGATCTTCGGCGATACCAGAAAAAAAGTTAACACTTGTGTATAAATAGGACACTAGTTGATGGGATGTTATCTAGAGTCTTCGCTTAATAGTAAGAGATATCATCTTATTCAAGAGAAGAAGTATATTCAATCACTAGATTTTTCCCTCTTTTTTTTTTTTGTTCCCTTCACTACACCTGCTTCCTACTTGTCGCTTTACTTAGGGGTATATCTGCAATGGCGTTACAGGACGACCCCCTGGGCGGCATGTTCACAGATGACGAGAAGAAGATACTCCGAAGCCGAGACCCGAGACACAAGCAAGCCAAGGATACCCTAGTCGTGAGACTGGCTGATGCCTTCACTTTCCGCCGAGCTCCGAGAAGTTGGCAATTCCCTTTTTTCTGCTTCGACAGGGCGGCTCTAGACGAGGAAATCGACATATCTCGCCAAAGCCTGCCGCCCATGAGTAAAGAAGACGTTCGCAAGGCAGATAAGTATGACTCCCTATCACCTCCGGGTGTCCCGTGGTTGATCCTTGTAATAGGGTGATGGAATTTGTAGGAACGCGCATGGGTCGACACAGGATTGAAATCCCCTCTGGTTTGACAACAGCAGATTTGGAATATGTCCTACATGTTTCGCGAATCAGATGGGTAAATGACGGTAAAGACCGGGACCTCTTTAAAATCATTGATAGTATCCCCAACAAAACCCAAATCAACAAAGTCGTCTGTATTGGGTTGTCCGAGATCGCGCAAAGCGCAGATCCAGCAGGCGATTTCATAGATATCATACCATATTGCCTTGCCCAGCATCTCGCTGCGTGGTCGATGACTAGCTATCTTAGAGATCTTGTGTCTCACGAGGTTAAACTTTTTGCGGCCGACTGGATCTACGACATACCACACAGAATAGCGCTGGAGTCGTTTGGGTTTACCATCCTCGATGGGTCTTATGGGAAACAAGAGCAGTTCGTGGCCATCGATGACAACACCATGTTGATCTCTTTTGCGATACCGGGTTTCGAGTCCATCCTTCCTATCATCAGCGAGTATGCTAGACCCGTGGCAATGCTCTACGATGCATACGACCATCTAGTTAAGAAGAACCACCCTCCCCCGCCGCTGAGCCCAGTATGGAGTCGAGTGAAGTATGATGATACGTGGGTGACGATCCCGGGCCCTCCGGTCGTGACTACGGACCACCTCACAGAACCCGCGGCCGAGGATTTGTTAGCGCCGCTGGCCCGTTGGTTTCCATTCTATACTAAATCAACGCAACTGATGTTAGATGACTACAAGATCGCAGTTAATATGTCCGAGTTCGATGTGTCACGGCTCGCAAGTCGATTCGAGCTTGATCCTAGGCTAGGAAAAGAACCGGTCGACAGCGACAAAATGAAGGAGAGACGTTTTTTTTTGCGAAAGTAGCCGCCTCTTCGTCCGGAAATGATGGCTATATGTTATACTATGTACCTACATCCTTCCTTCCTATTTATTTTTTACTTCTTGGAACGGGCCCACAAATTACCGAAAAAGGGATATTTCCAACGGATCTACAGCTTCGCTTGTAGACCAGAAGTCTAAATAATAAGGGCTACCCAGCCAAATAAGGCTGCCTGGCTAGGCAGAGGGCTATTTGGCGCGGTAGGGAAGGATCCGGCACCGTACGAGGTTGGAGTACTGTCGATAAAAGCGATCCGATGCCCTCTTGTTAAGTCTCTCGACGAGAGATTCCCTCCTGTCGAGATTGAAAAGTAGGCTCCTGACCGCAATAGGTTTTGCCTCGTGGGAGGTTTTCCTATTGCCACGCTAAAATTAGGGTTAGGACGGTGGTTTCCCGAGTTTACGGGTGGAGTCACGTTACTACACTTGTATACCATGTGATTACCGGGTATATAAGGTAGAAGGTACGGACAGGCCGGGATTTCTTATGTCAAGCGCAGCAGCAGGTATCCCCCGGCACTAGCGGGAGTCGTCGAGACTAGCACGCAGTACCCTTCTCAGCGCACTGTTCGGGGTAACTGGCCCTCTGCAGTCCAAGTGGCCTGTAGGCTTACAGGGGCCGCTACTCCTGCCGTCTAGTCTAACATAAATCGTTGTACGGTCACGTGGGGTACCAGGAGGGTCGATTGGCCGCTACCCTAGGTAGCTGCCACAATCGCAGGCCATTAAAATGTAACGGGCACTCCTGACTACCTAAATTAGACGTTAATATATACTACTACTACTACTACTACTACTACTATACTATGTACCTAGAGGCGTGGGGTTAGTGGTCCATAGCGCCTAAAGCTACTAGTGCCTAGGTTACATAGAGAGTAATATGTTCTAGATGCACCGATGAGAAGCAGCTCGATATGAAATTACGTAATTAGGCCGCTCTCAATCGTAGAGAAAACTGAGAAGCATAATAGATGAAGAGATTTGGTAGAAACTACCCTACATGGTATTACATTTCCGTGCCTTGTGTGTTTGGAGGAGGACGGTTTCTCAATTAATATCTTGCCGAGTAACTGTTTCGACCGAGGCGGATCTAGGTAGATAGATAGTGATATGCGTGTGTAGACGCGGTGGATTCTGTAGGTAAGCTGTTGGTTGAATTGAGGCTGCACCCCCCCTGCTCGGCATTTAGATATGATGTAATGAGGAATTTCCCTGAAGCACATGGCGGGGTACTAGGTACAAGTACTTGGTTTTCCAAAATGCCAAGAGGTTAGCAAATCGGGCTTAGCGCAATCGCCGCTTTTACTTAGGCTCGGCTTATTTTATAATTAATCAAGTAACTAAAAAGTATAAGTGATATAAATAGCAAAAGGCTTCGAAGGGCTTCTTATATAGTATGTTAAGGCAGTATTGCGATTTGCAAACCTTTGGGATGACCTCAATTCCCTCCTTGAGAGTTTGGCCAAAGCTCTGCCCCGAATTCACCTTTATACCGAGCTATACCACACGCCAAGGCTACACAAGTCGTTGAGACTGGTCTATAGGCGCTTCATAGACATATGCTTGACGACTTAGGATTTCTTGGAAGAGACGTGTATGAGTGAGTTGTATCTTAAGGAATTATTTCTACCTAGCATATGCTTACCTCTATTGACATAGGCGCGGTCTTGCGGGTCCAATGGACATTATTTACCCAGACTTTGAAACGCAAGACTAAGGAACTCTTAGATGCCAATATATAGTTCGAGAAGGAGGTCGAACTTGCTAGCCGCCAGGCACAAATAGGCCGGCATTTAATGATTCTATCTGCTATGGGTTCTAACCCACGGCGTCCGTTGGCCGAAGCAACTCCGACGGTTAATATTGATCTCCATAGGAACGACAAGTTCTGCGGGCGACAGGATGTCTTATTGCAATTACATTCCTACCTCGAGCGGGGTGTCACGCCATCCGGTGAATCCAGCTCGTCGGCTTCCTGCTTGATTCATGCGATAGGAGGTATGGGCAAGACTGAGACGGCACTAGAATACACGTACCTGTTTCGCAGCACATACAGCCACATATTCTGGCTGCGTGCACAGTCTGCTGACAGTCTGAGGACATCCTATTTAGATGTCGTGATGAGGTTGAACCTGTTGCAAAGCCGGAGCGGCCCTGAGCTTAGCACTACAGAGAAGGTCAGAGTAGGAGTAGAGTAGTTTCAATCTACAGGCAAGTTTTCACATACTCTACCTTCAGTCTTGTTATATGCAGATACGATAGGTGTGCGTATTCGGTAACCAGTACTATTAATTTCATCCCAAACCACCTAACCGCTCACGTCCACGCTCCTAGATTACCGCTGGTTACTCGTCTTCGATAATGCAGAGGACGTCGCCACAATTCGTCCGTTCTGGCCTGCAGGCAGGCACGGATCAATTATTGTCACGTCGCAGAATCCTCAAATCCAGCACCTCACGCGGTGTAGCATTCAACTTAAACCCCTCACCCCCTCCGAAGGCGCTTCCTTGATCCAGACTTACCTTGACAGAGGCGGTTCAGAAGAGGACGCGGCTAAGGACCTTTCGTTGACTCTTGGTGGTCACCCTCTTGCCATTGTTCATTTTGTCGGCTACATATCTAGGTCGCAGTGTCCGATCGACCAGATCTCGCGAGACCTCAATCAAAGACTCAAGTCTAGTCAAATCTGGAATATGGTGGATGCATACGGGTCTTTAGATGCAAGGGCTTATGAGCACTCGCTCAAGACAGTCTGGAATCTGGCTCTCAACAGACTCACAGATGACTCCCGCCTCCTCTTGGAGCTCACGGCTTTCCTGGACCCTGACCATACTCAAGTCGAGTTGTTTGTAGGTCCTACGTCGGGCGATACAGAAGATGCCACGTCGACTTCAGGCTGGCAATACTGGACCAGAACTAGGTAGGTTGTCCTGATAAAACGTATATATTCCCGAATGAGTGTAGTGACTAAAATTCTTTCGCTGATCAAGGTTCGACTCTGCCGTCGCTAATCTGTCGGAACGCCATCTGATCGAACGCCATCTCTACAACAATGACGACTCGCTAAGGACCCATCGAGCGCTTCAAAGATCCATCTTAAATAATTTCGATCAGGACCCAGCACGCCGAGACAGGAGATTCGAAAATGTTGTCTCCATCCTTCGACGGGCTTTGCCTACAGCCAATATAATTGCGCGGAGCGATGCAACCCAATTCTCCACCTTCGCAAGATATCTGCCCCAAGTTTTCAGTGTTCACGCAGTTCTAGTAGATTCCCAGCCGCCGATCAAGTGTAGCCTAGAATTTGTGGAAGTCGCAGCTGACATGGGGTTTTACTGCCGAAGCCAAGGTGAGACAGTCGCTTTGCCGTTCCTCTACACAGCAGAGAGGATTTGTAATGATGCTGAGGCGTCGAAGGTCGGCGAAGACGAGACACGAAACCTGCTCAAATTGAAAGCGGATATTCTTTCTCTCATCGCCATTATCGTGAAGCCCCGAGGTAAAGAGGGCAGAGCCAAGGCACTAGTGTACACTGATCGTATCATTGCCATTCGCAAAGAGTAACTCAAGGGTATCCCTCGCGAGAAATGGACCGAGCTACAGGGCACTAACGTCATCCGGGCTTTAATAGACAAAGCTCTGACGCTTTGCTACGCGGACCAGTTAGATGAGGCGGTACCGATGTACGAAGAAGGCATAGAGTACTACAAGTCGGTTGGGAACGAACTCCGCCTGAACCACCTTCGGGTCCTGCGGCTTTGGATCCTATCAAGCCGCCAGAAGAAAGAAGAGACGCGGAAAGAGGCGGCCGAAAGCCTCAATTTCATGATACGAACTCTAGGCGAAGATAACCCGCTAACGCAACAATCGAGGAGCCGTGTAGCTGGCGCGCTCTTTACGATTGGTGATGTCGGGGAGGCTCTGAAGATGCACGAGCAGGTTTTCGAGTGGCGCCTTGGCAAATATGGTCATAGATTTGACGAGACATTCGGAAGCCAGTATTGCCTAGCCGTCTGCTATCAGCACGTGGGCGAGTTAGCGAAGGCCGAGTAAGTTCCGGATTATTACCAGCACTATTCGATACACGAAACTAAGCGAATACAGGCACGGGCTGAGAGAAATCTTGCGCAATAGCACGGTCACAGAGGAGTGGCGGGTTCAAGACGTCATGCGCGTCAAGTTCAGACTGTATCTCGTGCTGAAAGCGCAGAGAAAGCAGGACGAGGCGGGCGAAGTTCTCAAAGAGATGGATGAATATCTGGTCCAGCGGCGCGGTGATCTGCCAGCAGGGAAGCAAGAGTGGACTGACAAGGATGACATGGAGTTGCTGGATGGCGATATCGTTACTTTGGACCACGGTCGTACCTGTGGGATTTGGAGTAGCGGAGAGTTTTGGTAATTCTCTTTCTTGGTTCTTGAATCGGGCCAGAGTATACAATCATTGATCTTTCTTACTATAGGTATAACCGTTTTGCCCACTTCGGTTGCCTTTTATGCAGCTATTTTAGCTTAGTGTTGGTGTGTTCCATGACTTTGTTTCGGATATTACTCAGGATCTCTTGGATAGATCGGACGTCGGGAATCGTTTGGGTTTTCGCGACTAAGGATAACTTGTCAGAATAAATGACTATTTATTAGTACACACCTCAGCAAGACGCGCTCTCAGAATAATACAACACAATACACCCTCTGTTGCCTAGCTCGCTTATTTCTGAAATAACCACTGTAGTGAAACCGGCTTTCTGAAAGCATTATGCTGTCAGTCTCTGAAGTGGAAGCGAAGGTTTATTGATATTGTTGAGTAGAAGTTGTCCTGACTGTAGAATACGCCTGCAACAATGCCTTAAAATACTATGCCAGCGTCTCGCTTTACCAAGTTACTTCTATGGCACTTGGCCCGGCATGCGTAACATAGTAATATATACGTTTTTTTNAAAGCATGACTACGGAAACCTAGGCTCTCCAAAAAGGAGGAAGCAGAGGAATTCTGTGACTAAGAGTTCTCTGAGGTCTTCGATGTAGACGCGACCGGAGCGTGGAGAGGCCTAGAACGGGCGCTACAGACCGTAGGGCGCCGAGAACAGGGACTCATAACACGGCGGCCATTCCGGGGCTCCGGGGGGGAATCCTTGGAAACGAGGGCCGCAGACGAGTAGGCCAAGAGGGGGACAAAGGCGCGCAGAGATCCGAATGCACGTCCTACCGCCACGGGCATTAGGAGCGTAATAGAACGAGGACTGCAAGCCTTTAGAAGCCAGCACTGGAAAGAGCTTGAGAAAGGCCTGTCTGGGCATTATAAGTGATAGAGGCTGGACTATGGCGTGGACTGTCGCTCTTGTTATACGGTCCTGTGATATCTACTGATAAGTTTAAAAGCGGCGCGAGTCTTGCTCAGGATAGGGCTTAGCTCAGGCTAAAAACGGCCTAGCTCAGGTTGGATTCCTATTCCGATTTAAAGATGGTAAAAACCTACATGGATCTCAGAGGTACTACTGTAGGTACGTACCTACCTACAGTATTTAGACTAGCCTAGTCTAGTGTGTAGGAACAAGGATGCCCTGTCTAATTTATCTGGCCCGTGCGTTTTTACATAGCAACGCATTTACATTCATAACATCGTCTTATCAACATGGCCAGTGAATATATTCTGTATCCATACCTGCCAGCACACCAAATACTTACTTCCTTGGGAACAACCCACCATAGCCGCTCTTATTGCCATTGTGGTGCTGATTATTCGGTGACGAAAAAAATATTAAGCAATTGGGATTTTCTAGGTACAGACCACAGCTGACAACCTTCGACCTGCATTTCAAACCACAATATCATGCTAACCAATCAATCACGATGCAGCAGTCAGCAACAACTTACCGAAGCCCTCTACGACGACTCGAGGCCAAGATGACCTCCTTCGTGACCACAGTGTATGTTGTTTTCTCTATTAATTTACTCATGCTACTAGATAATAGGAGACCAAGGAGCTAACCAGACTTTATCTTCCCACTCTACCAGAAACCAGCGGGCGCGCAACCAGTTCCGGTCACGGACCGGTAAGGGAGGCAACACAAGCTACCAACTACGTCAATATGCCGAGGCCACGCTAGGTGGCGGTAGCCTGCGGAAAGTTGTCAAGCTTCCCGAGGGTGAAGACGAGAACGAGTGGCTCGCTGTCAACATGGTCGACTTCTACAACCAAATCAACCTTCTCTACGGCGCCATAACCGAATTCTGCTCGCCGCAGTCGTGTCCCGAGATGAAAGCAACAGACGAGTGAGTGCCAGGAACCAAACCAAGAACATCAAACCGACCAATTTGCTAACTAGCGTTGCTACCCAATCACAGGTTCGAATACCTCTGGCAGGATAACGGGACCTACAAGCGGCC
>JAPESX010001186.1:0-11037 GCA_029590615.1 Nemania bipapillata | reverse complement strand
CCCACCCCTCGGCCACGGGCCGTCAGCAACCCGACGAGGACCCTTCGGTGCAGGCAGAGATACCCCAGAAACACAACGACAGAAACGAGAGGAATTCTTGCGCCTATGCGAGAGGGCATGGGATCTCTTTCACTCATGAACACCGTTTCGAGTCCCAGCGAGGCCAGTTGATTTTCCTGTGCAACAATTCATGACTTGAACCGACGATACGAAACTACAGCCATTACCGCTGGATTTAACATGAAAATCGTTGCGTACAAGTGCTTCCTCAGTCCCGAGTAGGCATGTTAGGAAGGGCTTTAATTATTTCGATCAAAGTACCTAGCATCTCGCATGGGATTACCGAATCCCTAATGTCAGTGAATATGCTGCAGGAAACCGGAAATAAGAAGCTGATGTAATGTCTTGTATTACCTATAACCTGACGGTTTTAGAGCCACCAGATGACGAACAATCTAAGGAGTTACACATGAAAAGAAGTCTAGAGCATGTTGCCGGAGACTAGCATTCTTTTCAATGAAGTAGGGGGGAGGAGATTGTGGGAGGGGTGGCAAGGTGCTTTTCCTTTGTTCTCCTTTGTAGGGAGGAAGAAGATGATGAATGGTCTCTTTCTATGGGGCTTCTATGTGTTTAGTAGTTGAAGCTCACTACGCGACGAGCACATCATGACGTGGATGGAGATGACGAATATACGGCCGCAAGGGATCTTGGAATGGCTGGTAGCTAAATGCTATCAATGGAGTAGGATCAGCAGGCCAAAAGGCGTGCGCATGTTGGGGCGAACCAGTAACATTATTTTCTCTGAGAGGAAACGGGCAAAAAATCTGCAACTCTTGGGAGCCTATGACTTGGTGGACAGAAAAGAGTTTGTCCGTGTCCAGGTTTGGTAAATCCAGCGAGAGACGAGCAGGTTTCTCTGTGTATACATAATACGAGTGCTCGACCAGTTTTCCGGTCCTTGCTACCATAGATGTCATTGAATCAATTCGTGATGGCCAGTCTAAGCAGTTTCTTATTGACAAGGATCCTAAGATGGCTTGTCCCCTAGGCTATTGACCTAGTTTGTGTCATAGAATAAGTCCAATAACTTGCAAGGAGATAGTGTAAGTGAATATCGCATTTATACAGAGCACCATATAGAGATCGGGCTCGACAGATCAGTCTTGGGATGGCTGCTGAGGGCAAGAGGAAGCCTCTTACAAATAGCCTTAAGCCCGCTCGTCTAGTCACTATCTTCTCTTTCCAATTAACGATGTATAAGAAACAGACGTGATTTATATGCAACGTAATGATAGTTATATATAGAAGCAATCCCTAACTACAACAGATCGTCAAAAANCTACACTCGTTATTTACAATGCTCCATCATAGTTACCACTAGGTAGTCGAGTAAGTAATAAAGGGTCGGTGTAGCATTATCAGAATCCTTGAAACTCCTACCCACACGTATGTTAAAGGAAGTGGAAGTGGCATAACGACTCGAGTCAATACCATGAGGAGCAGCATCAGGGCTATCCGTATAGGCATACTTGCTATACAGGGGCACCCTTTCAGACGACGAACGAGTTAAGTCTAGTATAGGTATCAAAATCACTTATCATCCATAAACACGTCGCAAGAGACGCTCCCCTTTGCCCTATATGATAGTGTACCAGTGCATCGGATGTATGAAATAATAAGGCATATAGTCTACACGTAGCAGTAGGAGTAAGGTTCGGAGCTTAAGATAGTGGTGATCTCCTACCCATTTATAAGTGTTTGCTGGTGAATTAACAAGGATTTAACATCCATGGAGAGCACATATACGTAAAGTTTCACTCAACGCACCCCCAGTGTTTATGAAGGAGTCTAATAGTAGTTACACCCACCCTGCGTAGAATAACATATATACAATATAGACCCCATCCTACTTCAAAACTCGAAATCTATCAATTTCTTCTTGACTAATAGCTTACACCTCCTCCACTAGCATTGTCATAGTATCACAAAAAGGAAGAAAAAAGGGTTAGGTACCAATAAGTAAATTTATATTCAATGCCTATACTTCACTTTTCGGTGTACCTAGTTTTTATATTTCTGAAAAGTAACTTTCTCCGCTTTCCTCCCAGTCGAGCTGCGTTAAAATTACTTATGGCAGTTTCGAAGGTTATAAGTGCTGGTATAGCATGATTTATTTAGCACCACTCCACCAACATTGTTACAAATACATAGCCCGGTACGGAAATCATAGATATCTTATTTGTCATTACCACATATGCTTAGGCTACCACCATCACCTTAAAGTCGAGAATAGATAACTAGCGAAAAAGCATAATCGTAAGGTTAGCCGCGTCGACGTTGGTGGCACGCAACTAGCATAGTATCTCGTGAGAGCTTGTATTTTGATGACCAAGGACACACCTTACGTCATATAAACACTATAAATAGTCTGTATGTATAGTAGGTATTATGACCGTTAGGGGGCATTCAAACTGTTCTGCTATAGTAAAGTAAAAAGCGTGATAGCAAAGGCCATGAAACTTGCCCCCCTCCCCCCGCCGCCTAGCCTTGCCTAGCCTTGGGCTTCCCGGGCCCGTCAAACCATTGTATATGCCTCAGCCCATGCCACGTCAACCACATTACATGGGCTGGTTGACTTTCGCCGAGGAAAACCCCTCATTTCCCATGTTGCTCATAGACGTCGTACCTCAGTCTGGTATGCATGCAAAACAAACACCCGCTAGCTATCGAGCGCTCCCATTTGCCAACTAGTGTCTGGTGTTTGTAAGCGGACGAAAGATGCCGTTATACCCTTTATATTGTTGTACAGTGATAATGCCATCCCGATAATGTCCATTTGTAGCACACGGCGCATCTATTCCATCCCCGTTGATGTAGTACGCCTTGTTATATAGTCTTGGTCTCTGATGCGTCATTGTGTCATGATTGTTCGTAAACCGGTGGGTTTAGAAAGAAGGTAACCGGAGAAAACAAATATGCAACGCCAAACTCCCCGCAGAAAACACAAATTCTAATCAGTCGAATGAGAAGTATTGTTTTGTTCGTTCGTAGACCAGACTGCCGTGGCTTGCCTCCATGGGCGAGAGCCACGGAAAGAAAAGTCCTTGGTTATATGAGAATAGCCTAGCCTATGCAGTCCGATCTGAGCAAATAGTGATTGCCATGTGGCCGCATTAAGCATCAGTTTTACAGGCCCTCTTCACCGGCTTTACATAACTTGATCTCCCGTCCCCATTCGGACTTGAGAACTTGAGAGGCTGTGATACGCCTTGAAGGATTGGGATCTAGTATGGAGTAGATGACATTCCGACACCGCGCCTACACAGAGCACTTGTGTTAGCAAATTTGATATAAAGTCGGAGACCTAGGTAAATGTCTGATGACTTACGCGATGCAAAGACTCTATAGGGGCATAGCCCTCTTCGTCGCGACGACCCTCAAGATATCGTTCGTAAAATTCATCCTCGTCCTTCTTCGCGACGCGCCATAAATGCCTGCCCGTCCGCATCGCCATGTAAATGACGCCACATGCCCACACGTCTACCGCACGGGCATCGAACTCCCTATCGATGTATTCCTCGGGGGCAATGTACGGCGCTGAGCCACAGAGGCCGGAAACCATGTGTGCGCTATTCTCCCATGCCATCCTGAAGCATTCACCATTGCCAAAGTCCGTGATTTTTAGGGCGCCGTGACAAGTGAGAAGTAGATTTTCGGGCTTTAAATCGCGATGGGCGACCCCCATCTCGTGCATGTACTCGACACCACGCATCATCTGCTTGAAGTAACAGTCGGCCTCTAGAACCTCTAGTTTGCCGGCAGTGAGAACCAAAGTATAAAGATCACCGCCGGAACAATACTCCATAACCTCGCAATAGTCTCCCTTCTGGTCTTTTAGCAGATCTAACGTGTGAATCACGTTGGGATGCCGTAAAGACGACGAAATGCAAAATTCAGCCGTCAGGCGCTTGCTGTATTTCTTCTCGCTCTCTTCTGGCCGACGACGAAATTCCTTAACCGCAAAGAGCTTTTCGCCATTCTCCACCTTTTTATGCGATATCCTCACGATGCCGAATGCTCCACGGCCAACCACCTCCTGGCATTTTCCGTATTTCTCGACAAGCGTCGTACTCTGATTAGGACCCCCTTTCTTGTCATTTGCCATTGAATCCTTTTCTTCCTGCAGCGTGTCGACCCAGCTGGACACAAGGGATAGGTCAGCTTCGGGTGCCTCTTGCTTTCTTCCTAGTAGAGACTTGAACATGTCGCTCAGCTTTTCCTGACGCCTGCTAGCCTTAAGGTGGTGTTCATGGCCGCCAGGTACATTGAGATTGACGGTAAAGCGTTGGGCAATTTGCGCAGACTTGGGCGCAGGGGCTACGTCTGTACTAGAAGAGCGAGAAGGAACAGTTGATTTGGCTGGCGCGCTAGTCACAGATGCAGAGGGAGCAGGACTGGGCGCTGCCCGCTTCGATGGCTGAGAGAGATCGGTGATGGCTGCGGTCTTGGGCACGTCGTCCTTGTTGGAGAACATCCTAGTTAGCCGATTTTTTATGGACTGCTTCTCGGCCTGCTTCGGTTGACCACCCGGGGCGACAACGCCGTTGATAGGCTGGGGTTTTCCATTTTGCGCCTGTACTTGCGCCTGCGGTTGTGGTTGCGGTTGCGATTGCGCCTGCGCCTGCACCTTCACACTCGGTGGCCTCGAGGGAGGATCGGCTGATTTAATAGATGATTGTTTTGAGGCAGTGGGCGACACGGTTCTCTCTGACTTGTTCGACATGTCTGTCAAGGGTGAGATTGAGAGTGAGAGTGAGAGTGCGGTGCGGTAATGAGGTTGCGCACTGGTCCTGATAGGCCGAATTGRGACGCGGGTGATTTAGGTCCTGCGCTTGGCCATGATGTAGTCATCTTGGAAAATACTCATGCCAAGCGCTGTTGTGTAGTATCTGCGTCACGTACCAGCTGAGTATAGAATTTAGTCAGACGAGGCTGACCTTGGCCATTGAAGACCAGGACCGCGTTTATCATGGCGGCACTTGGTTTTCCTCGGACATGGGAAATTGCTTGTCTGTCGCAAACTGTTGCTCGCAGGGGATGCGGGTAGGGTAGGGTCTTGGAGATGGTGTGCTGTGAGATGCGACCCGATCGTGGGGCAGATGAGCTAGGTACCTACTGTATGCGTAGCGAGCCGCTCCTTCGCGGTACTGACTACAGTATGTACTTAAGTACAGTGGGTATGACCTAATGGCGGAGCACAGGGCGCAGAATGCGGTGTAGAAGTTGTGGCTGTGCGTGCATTTCATTGACGCACGGACCACGATCTTGTCGTTTCGCCCCGAGCAGATCCCGAGATCGACGCGGGGAGATATTGCTATACCCAGTACGCCGTACCTCCCTAAGTAAACCTCCGAGAGTCTAGCTAGGTACCTAGGTACATGCTCATTAAAGACTTGCATGTGGGCTGACGGACACAAAACGCCGTCGTCTCCCCTCCTTCACCCTGTTTTCTTTCTCCTCTCTCTATCTAACCACCTTTTGGGAAACAACCCAACATCACATTCTCCGCCGTTCGAGAGAAGGACGGCGCATCTGAACAATCCCCTTAACTTGTTTCGATAGTTTTCACCCGGCCTCAGAAGGAGGCCATCCTACTATTTCAACATGCAGACCGCAATCGCAAACCCAGCATACGTCCCAGTCCAGGCCATGTTCGCCTTCTGTCCACCGTGTCAGTTCGGCCTCGCCTCCAAGCCAGCCTAATTACTGCTTGGACTGGCAGAGTTCCGCGTTTGAGCCTACCGCGGACCTCTTCCAGTCCTTCGGGGGCGACCCTTTGTCACTTGCGCCCCTAGCAGATGATTGGCTCTTTGGCTACGGACTCGGGGACGGGAGTTCGAGCGGAGGCGAGGGAGACGGTACTTTAGACGGAGGAATTGGCTTAGCAATAGACTGGTCGCTTGCCGACCTAGGTTCGTCACACGAGACGACACCCATCCTTGGTAACGAAATGTCACCTGCACATCTAGAAGGTGAGTCATCTCTCTGTGCACCCATTCATTCACCTATCCCCTTCCCTTGACTAGTGACTTAGTCACTTTGTCCTACCTGTTACCTGCTATGTGGCCCTGGTCCATACTTCAACTAACACCGCCCAGACCTCCTTCCTGTTGACGACTCAGCTTTTCTCTTCAACTCATTGCCCATTTCAACTATGCCATCAGCAACACCAATCTCCACAAACCAATCAGATCCCTACTCCATGTCACCTCCCACCGTCAACTACGATCAAGCCCAGCAGCAGCAGACCACGTCGGGAAAAAGACGTTCTCCGCCCGTCGACCATGTCACTGCGCTCAAACGTCAGCGCAACAATGTCGCCGCCCGCAAATATCGTCAAAAGCGGATTGACCGCATCAACGAACTCGAGCTAGAGCTTGACGAGGTGAAACAGGAACGGGATGACTTGAAGCTTCGCCTCGCGCGTCAGGAGGCCGAGGCTGCCGCCCTAAGGACCATGTTGCAGATGAAATCTGGAGAAGCTCGGAATAGTTAGCCAGCCAGCCAGTATCAGGGAATGTTTTTTTCTAGGAGTTTCGGGTAGCCATGAAATTGAAACGGTGCTTTTGCATTTCAGACGATGTCGACTCTTTGCTTATTCTCATTCGTGAAGATAATAATGTTCGTTGTTCATCGATGTAGGGAACGCCTTGTCATCATAGTGTCTTCAACTTTCTCTGTGATAGATTCTGGATTCTAGACTTGGAGACTTGCCACACTCACTCTTCGCCTGTCGTTGGCCGCATCATGATGTCGCTCTACGTTTGACTACATGAAGTTATATTGACTTGCACTCTGGTTTCTTCACACTATATACTCAAATATGCCACTCATCATTATGGTTCATTTCACATCGTAACTGAGTTGATATGATTTCATGACCTCTATCTTCTCTCTACTCGCATCCTAGCACCCATTTCCCTTCCGACTACACCGGTTCACTCCACAGGGGCACCTACTTACAGTACCTACATATCCGCCTGCTTACCTGCCTGCCTACCTACCCACGCAAGATCCCAGAGCCCGCGCGATCGAGGAATGTCCCCACGAACAAACTCAACGTGTGAGTTGTAATCCCTGACCCATCGAGAGGCATGCGTCTAGGTAGAGTGGATCCGACTTGTTTGTGCTAACGGATGAGCAAGTATGATTCATAGTTACTTAGTAAGGCTGCATCGTAGCGTGGTGGAGACTGCGGGTGCTTGATTGGAGACTAGCGCGGCTTAGCCATTATGATTCATTCCTTGGCGTTTCTTTGACTGGTGGGGGTGCGGGGCGAGGTTCTGCGTACCTAGTGCCGAATTAATTAGGTCTATTATCTATTATAGCGCGCCAGTAGGGTCTAGAAGCCTTGTCAAAAATCAAGAATATTGTAATTTTTAAAGACATACAACTGTTCTACAAAGCTAAAACGCTTGTAGCCGTATGTTTATATTTATAAATGAAAATAATTTTGAAAAAAGGGTGTAGAAAGTGTAGGGCCTGTAGGGGCTATAAGGCCATAGGTGAGCACAATCACCACTTTACACTAGGTGTGGCAGGCACGAAGGACAGTGTATAAGATTAGGTACCCCCCACGGTGGCTTCCAGGCTTTCTCTATAACCTCTACAACATGAATTATCCAATTCAATCGCTAACACAAGTATTAAAGTAATTATATTTGGTAACAGTTATTTTTTCTACTTAGTATGTATACAGTATGGCAGTTTTAGGAACCAGCCGACTGCAACTGTAAGGCACTGCCGTACTGCAGATCTAGTGTGAGACCTACTACAGATGCAGCCCTGCTCTTTACAATTGTAACTTGACGGTAACGTACCACTTGAGAAGAACTTGGAAATCCGGGATATTAAGTCCTCAATACATAAAGACTTAATCAACCAAGGACTTAGCTGTAGCTCGCCATATCCCTAGAGTTTTCTCTTTATAAACCTTGTCCTACACCATCCTCATATGCTACGGGGCCTATAATGAAATCTTCCAAGAGAACATTCCTGACGTTTTCTCTCTGAAGGAGCTTGATAACATGGTTATAGCCATGTATCTTGTGGTAGTAGTCACTAATGAATACTCTATAAGATGTTTCCATATCATAGGTTAGAATAGCGGAAACTTGGGGGTGTGTGTCATGCTGTAGAGCTCTGAGGTGGATAAGAGGACAATGTGTAGTTGTAGAGAGCTGAGCCTTATCGCCAACTATTTGATGTGAAACGGTGGCGCTAGTGCTCATATATGAAGAACAAGTTCGCCTAGAGCCTAACAATCGGTTCCTCTAATGCAACCCTCCCTCCATAGTGGCTTAGCATAGCGATTCATATAGCCCATGATCTGCCTAAACGCAGCTTCCATGCCCAACTTATTTTACCCAACGACGTAAACCCTCTACCATCGACTAAGAATACTGTGCGCGCATTAAAAAAAGAAGAAAAAATATGACTCCTCCGCATAGCTCTCGCTCCTACTTTTCAAGGGTCAAGTCAAGAGTCAAGTCAAGAATTAAGTTAGCGAATACTAGGAAAATTCAAGATAAATCTAGCCTGGGACCGGAGCTTTATTTTGCTCTTGATGAAACACAACCACAAGTCAGGTTCATCGAGATCCTACCCTCCCAAACCGACGACGAGCAGGTATGCTGCCGCCTCGAGACTATGCGACTGTCAGAGGAGATTCCTTACGCCGCGCTATCTTACGTTTGGGGCGACCCCGAAATCACCGAAGACATTTTAGTTAATGGCATCGTCCTACCTGTCACTACCAATCTCGCCGCCGCGCTACGGCAGCTAAGAAAAGCCTGGCTTCCACAAAACGAGCAGATAGGCAAGCTACAAAGGTTATGGGTCGACTCTATTTGCATCAACCAAACGGATATCGATGAAAGGAGTAACCAGGTCACACTCATGCGAAAGGTGTACGGGGGTGCATCATCAGTTCTCTCATGGCTTGGACTTCCTGGGGAATTCCGTTTCGATCAGGGTCTTCAAATGGCTCGCCTAGCTACGTCTATTATTAATACAACACCAAATATGGGCGGCGATTTAAGTGATGTCGAGATATTCAGTGTTGTTAGAGAGCTAGTGCGTACCGTTGGCCCTGTTGTCGATGACTCTTTTGATGAGAGTAAGGTATGTTCCATATGGATATCTTGGGTAGTATTGGGTTCCAATATGTATTGGGGAAGAGTCTGGATAGTTCAAGAAATGGTCTTAGCAAAATCCCCGTGGATCAATTGGGTCATCTGTGGCGACGAATATGCTACCTTTACGGCATTGAATAGATGTGCCGCCTTGTTTAGTAAATTTTGCGACACACCTATTCCTTCTGGTTACGAACTTACAACTGAGGAAGTTGTAGTTCTAAATATAATGAAGTCTTGGAAGCCGCGTCTCTCGTCTCCAGGTAAACTGGTAATGGGTATACGGGCAACGATCCAGGAGTCGGCGCAGAGAAAAGCAGGTGGACAACTGAACTCCTTGTTTAGTCTCGCCCTTCGGATGGCCAAACAGTGCTCGTGTAGCGATCCTCGCGATATGGTTTATGCCGTTTTAGGAATGATTCCCGGCACCAGCATTAAACCAAATTATGGGAAGTCTGTGAAGCAAGTCTTTATCGAGGCCTTCTCACATGAAGGGAATGTCCCTATCGACTTGGGCTTCAAAAACTCTGGGCGTGGCCCTGGCTTAGATAACAATCACTGCCTCCCGTCTTGGTTGCCTGACCTTACCAAGCTCAATTGCACTCCTGAACTTGGCCCCTACGTTGACGATAACCGCAAGGAGAAAGTACCACTGCTCAAGACTGTTGGAGTTTCGCAACCTCAAATTATGGCAGAAGATACTCTCTGCATACAGGGTGTGATCTACAGCCGGGTAGATCTTACAGTGCGCCTGGGCTTTGATCCGCATTCCTCACGGGAAGAAAGGAATAAAATTCTATTCCAACTCTGTGTAGAATACCTTGTTAAGTTTTATGGAGTTGTGGAAACTGCTATCGCAATAAGCCGACTCCATGGTTCCGCGTCGCGAGGAGAAACTTACGAGGAGAGGCCGTTAGAGGCCCTAATCGACCTCCTAGATTGGGAGTTTAAGGACTCCAGAAGCATAGTCACCAGTTGTGGTGGATATTTCGGGTTGGCCCTGTCAAGCGTCACCTGGGGATTTGTTCATATTTTGCAAACCTCTAAGATCTTCACACGGGATGAAGAATCAGACGCACTTGAACGATTCGGTATGCCAGCTAGCTCAAACCTGATGGCCTTTCTCCTAATGCTCCTTGTCAATTATCGAAACCTTTCAGTTGAGCAAATAGTCTCCGCCTCGTCAATCGTTCAATCCAATGTGACAGTGACTGATTTAGAAACTGTCTTAAAACGTGTTGCAGGAAGAACCCTATTTAAAACTAACAAAGGACAGCTAGGGTTAGGGCCTCCCAACATGGAACCAGGGGACATTGTGTGTGCTGTTGACGGATGTACACTTCCGGTTATCCTGAGGAAAATTGAAACGGGGGATGGCGATACATCATTTTTTGAACATATGGGTTGCTGCTATATCGCAGGCTTATCGGAGAAGGAAACAGCAAGAAAACTTGCGAACGGAGAGCTAGAGATTCAGTCGTTCAAAATACAGTGACCACCGATTTATTTATAGACGAATTCGCAACGGGTGGCCACAAAGAACCCTTATTAATATACATTTCATCTGGGCTTATAGGTAGCTTTGGGCGTTGAGTGTCCTATTTGACTTGTGAATGATATCCAAGATATGGCCCTGACGTATCGTCAGCACAGTCACCGAGAATCGAGCAAGAGTGTTAGGTCTCCTGTTCGCGCTATCTCCACAAGCATAGTGGCCTACCGAGGGCGAGACTAACATCAGCGTACTTTCGAAATCTCAAACGAAGCGTGAAAATATAATGTTAAAGAATAAATCCATCTTATACACGGAAAGGCGCTCTTCTTTCAATTATTTCGATACATT
>JAPESX010001185.1:0-11056 GCA_029590615.1 Nemania bipapillata | reverse complement strand
GAAACCGAGGCTCCAGTCCGGCCGTAGGAGGCACACCGTCATATATCGACGAAGCGTTGCTATCGCCACGCAAATGTTGCCGAACCATACCACTTAGACCAGAGCTACCTAGCCCAGGCCCGAGAGTCGGGGAATCTGCGGGAGAGAGCCCTTGGGAATCAACCGCGAGAGACACCGGCATCTCTGTAATAGGAGATGGCTCATCCTGGGGTTTCATGACCAACGAGAGAGGTGTTGGCAATGCCGAGTCTCGGAAAGCAGGATGCTCTCTGTCAGACGGCCGTCGGAGATGGATCTGGGGCGATGGTAAGGGCTTAGGGGAGACCATAGATGATGTCTCACTTCTGTCAGAGTCGGCTAAAAAGAAGGTGGGTTGTACTTCTTCCTTTGTAGGAGACTGTGTTATCGTGGATGCCGGAACCGTTGGAGAGTCGGGCGACTCCTTTCTAGCAGGAGACAGTGATCTAGACTGATTCCTGGTGGTGGATGGATTAGGTTCTTCACGGTTCCTCTGTGTTGGTGTCTCCCGTCCCCGCTGTAGCTGTAATTGTCTCTGCGCATACCTCGATTCATCGTACGGTTGTGCAGGTTTCTGAAATACCCCGAGAGCGGTAGCCTTGCCTCGATCATTCGGATTAATAGGTAACATGGCGTTCTCGCCGGTCTCACTAATTGGCGGACTTAGAGGTGGAGCACCACCGAAACTTGGTTTGTTTTCGCCTACACCAGGAACATGGATGCCGAGGTTTGGAGGTCCTGTTGGTGAGGCGCTGGCGGGAGGGCTCATCGAGCGAAGATTGGGGGCACTAGCCTTGGCCAAAATTCTCCGTTCACTGCCCAGTCGATCTAGAAGTCCAAGCGCGGGTGACTGTTGGCTTGACTCTGGTGTCCGCGTACCAAATGGTCGTTGCCGGGTTAAAGTATCTATGCGTGATAAGTTACCAGTTCCTGATTCTTGCCCATCTTGGCTCGAGAAACCAGTCTCATAAAGACGCCTCGTTCGTGTTACGCTTCGCTCGGGGCCAGAGCTAGAGGCGCTTGGCGGTTGCCAGTCTTTCAAGGACGGTGTAGGTTGGGATGAGGTGATTGAGGTAGCGGTAGATGAATGTCTTGCGACAGATGGAATAGAGGATAATGTGGACGAAGTCTCTCGTTTCTGATTATAGCTGCTGAACGCTGGTGATTCCGAGCGAGGGATATCAAGCTCTGCTGACGAGTTTCTCTGGTCGTCATGTGCATCTGAACCTTCCTGCTCTTCTTGCGCCAACTCCCGCTCTTTCTCAGCCCGTCTCCACCTTTGGAAGGCCGATTGTGCAACATCATCATCGTACAGCGCGCGACCAGCCATACCACCGTCCAGTGCTCTTGACGAGCTGGCACTGGCAGGTATTTTATAGATCTTCTGACGGCCGCCAAAAAGGTTGTTACCCTCGGTGGGTTTAGCGCGACTCATTATACTTCCCGCATTTAGTGAGTCTGTATCGTCTGAGTGGTAAGAATCCATTCGAGTGAAAGGAGAGGCTGCCTTGATTGACTCAACCTCAGCTATGTCCCCTAGGCCACGAAATGAGGACAAATCCATCCTTGATTGGCGATTGGGGAAGAGAACGCTGTCATCGCTTGCCTTGCCGATTTTAGTATTGGGATCATCTTGCTCTCGCAGCATAGAAAATCTCGCCGACAATCCTGTCATTAACAGACTAGTGCGGAAGTCGTCATTGGACGGTAACGCCGTAGTTAGGTCGATTGATTTCTTCTCATTCCCTTGTGACTTCTTTCCTTTCCTAAAACTACGAAAAGGCATCGAAGATTCTGAGTCTTGGGAAGGGCGGGGACCGGCATCCTCGTCCCTCCCCTTTTTCTTCGTCCTAAAGCGATTCATCGTGGGCTTAATTGGGCTATCCTATGGTGCGGGAATCGTCCAATGTCGTAGCAGGCGGCATAAAAGCCAAAGATAAAACTCGCTAGAGTGAATTGAAAGTTATGATGCACAACTCGNCCATCAAACGAGCATTGGGGGGGGTGGGCTAGGCGTTATGATGTAGGCAAGTTGGTCAACACGTTAGAAGAATAAAAATGCCGTCGCAGGTTCCAGATCGCACGGCAGATGTCCCAATTCAAGGCAGGAGACCTGGTCGAAGGCACTATGAGACCTGGTGCAGTCAGGCCTGGTGCAATGGTAATTCTATACAACAAGGGATATCCCGTCAGTATCACGTTCAAAGAAAGTTGCGAGCGACCAGGGTCTTAAGGGGTTTGCGACAGGGGACTTGGACGTGGTAGGTCGGGGATAAGCAACGTGGGGGAGAGTTGGGGAGAGTGTGGTCTGGTTGGAGTTGAGACTGGACAGGCCAAAAACCGAGCCATCACAACACATACAGCTCCACTTTCACGAGATGCTCTCATTTATCTTGCACTGCACGATGGCGATGCCAGGCGGTGCCAAAAGACAGCGTCACTTGAACCAGGAATGCGGTGCAGATTGTCATTGGGTGAGGTTTACCTGAGGTTCAAGCCGTGTGTCGGGAGTGTTTCACAGACAGAAAACCAGGCTTGCATGCCCAACAGAACCAAGCATGAAATGTCTAGGCGGCGGGGATCACACAGTCACCCAAGCGATACCTAGTCGAGAGAGGGCGGATCCGCTTCTCCGATTTACCACCAACTCGGTTGGTCAAGTACAACGCACGCCCGAGAAACAAAATTGTTTCTTTCTGAGGACGTGAGACGAAGGCAGGGGTTGTATCGCAGTTGGCCGTGGTCGACGGTCGACACGCCCCTCGTACGCCGGCCTGTGTTGCACGGGGTAGCGATGTAGCGATGGTTCCTGCACCGTAGGCTAGCCGTAGACAGGCAGATGCAGTGATCCGATGCTGTAGCAGCTAGCTAGTAACTGAGCTCTCTTGGATTCGACCTAGAATGGAAACCGGGAAATTGCCTCGTCGTCGGGGGTTGGGTTCGGGTTACCGATAATATCAACTTCGTAATTGGATTTCGGGAGCAACCCTCTCGTCGGGTCCTTCGTAATTCAAGCGCGGCTCGAGTTTCTCGAATCACAGTCAGTGGCAGGCGAGGACTCGATCTGTTAGAGAGCTGGTAGCTGGTAGCTGGTAGACTGGCTCTGTAGTTGGGTTCGCCAGCTAGGTAGTTGACGTAGAGTAGAGACTAGAAAGGAGTGACAAGAGTTGGGTGACGGTGAAAGCAAAAGTCAGAAGGACGGTACCGAAGGAGTGTATGCGTACAAGTACGTAGGTAGGTTGACGGTAGGTAAGGTCCTGCGTGCACCGAAAAGAAATGGCCTGCGAGGAGGGTCTGGAGTCTTGCTCGACATGAGAAAAGAGGGAGACGAGGAAGAGACCGGTTAGTGCAGTGCAGCACACTCCTCTAGTTTGCTTGCTAAGGTTTGCTTTGACAGGGAAATGAGGGTGCTGAGGGATCTAGCGTAACAGTCTCCTCCTAGGTATCTTGGGCTAAGAGAATAGGCGGACCGCGTACTGCCACTACGGCAATACAGCTGTTTATCTACTATTGTAAAGTACTTAGCACAGACAGTGCACTTCTAACTTACCTACCTACTCGGGTACTGTCCGATTTAGTGTCTATAGTGCCCTTCTAAGTAAAAAGCTTCTGCAGCATCATCTCATGACAGCATACGGTACTGAACAGGCGAAATATCCCCTGCAAAGAGGTGTGTGTTTAGCGTCAAAATAGGGGCGAATGCAGGGATTAGTACCTGAGATTGCCAAAGCGCGAACAACCCACACTGTCTCTTCGCCCTTTGCCTACGTACATCATCCATCTTGACTGTTCATACAGACTACACTTACAGTAGATCTGTACTGTACCGTATACAGTGTGTTTTTATCAAATACAAAAAAGTACACACACACGATATCTTGAAGATCTTGAAGGGAGAAATGGACTGGTAGCACAGAAGATGCGAAAGATGCTATCACGATTGACTACCATCCTCACACGAGGCGGTACCGAGGCTGTGTACAAGTAAGGTAGAGAGGTATCTCTGCTCTCTACCCTCCCCACCGGCACCGACACCGGCACTTTAAATGGTCGGGACACAATTTATCCAATGTCCTCATTTCAATAGATCCTTTTGGGTGCTTTAATAGGACCTAGGTATAATAAGATAGTAACATCTCGTGCAAAACTTACTGACTAATACCAGAGGTACCAATCATGTCTTAGGAGATGTATCAGTTCCCGAGACTATGGTTGGCTGATCCCCGAGATGATCTCCCGATCAAGTCCTGGTTAACGGTCATACGGAGCTGAAGTTATTTAGGGGGTTGCTGTTTTATCCCAACCTCTCTAACAAAACCCTAAAATAATACGCCACGAAGCAACCGCAAGCAGTCGAATGTGAAGTCCCATCTGAGTATACAGGAGTTCAATCTCTTTGTTTTTTGCATGTTGCTCGATACCTATTGTATACTTGTATACTTTGAGCTAGCCGACAACCCATACCAAGCGTCAATGGTTCATCTGATCTCACATACACAAAACACATCATATATATTTTGATAACCACCTATTTTCGGACAATTAGTATGTGCCTTCATCGTTCCTCCGTTTAGCTCGATAGGATCTGCTCGAAGCTGAACCAACTTCACATCAGCTCCGAGACATGTCTATCTCACTTGTTGCTACCTAGTCAACAGTATCTCTAGTTTGTCTCACTTGGAACGCTATTTGTCTACTTAGCGAGGGTTACTTTGCGACGTCATAGGTCCCCTACCAACGGTTTATTATCCCTACTTGCAGGAGACCACAACTCGATCTTATCTCTGCGTTGCTTTTCCGACTCCGTTCTCCCTCGCCACATTGCGCCTCCTCCTAATGTACCCTCAATCTAATCATGAAGCTCACTCGCTCATAGGTCCAAATCCCCGGTCAGGCACGGGATCTCTATGTATGCCAGGCTGACAGGATCTCGTTGGCTGAAAATAAAGCCTCCAGTTTCCGAAGCAGAGCCAGTCAGGCTTCGACTAAGACAATGGCAGTATTGGGCAGGGGCTCGAGGTGGAGGGATCGGTGTCTCAGAATGTCCAGACCACACAGACCACACGGTGTTCACAGTGAGAGCATTCTCCGAATTTGTCTGCACCAATGCAGACATCCCCTCTTTCTCTCGGATGCCCCTCGGGGTGTGTGTAGACATGCAGGGTGATCCCGGCATCGAGTGGTCTGCAAGTCCCATCATTCCGGATCAGTCTGCCAACCCGCGGGCCAATCACGTGTCTGTTCCTGGCGCTTGACCTAGTCTGTCCGCAGTTTATACTACTGCAGCACCCCCTGAATAAAACATGGACAACTGTGGAGTCGCTACACTTCACAGGTTCGCTCAGTCAGCTTGCTTTTTGTTTTATTATTTTTTTAATTCGTCTTGGCCACCCGTTTTCGTGCTGCGCATACGCATTGCATATTTATTTACTTGATCTCTCACGCCACCTGCCATTCTGACTACTGCTCTACCATAACCTCTAAGAACCTGAGGTGAGTCAAGTGATCCTGCTAGGATTGGCTCCTAAGGTTAGCTCCTGAGATGGTAGGTAACACGAGCAGAAGTACAGTACCTGCAGGAAGATAGGAACGGACTGTAGGTGTGTGCACCTCGCATAGGTACCTACATATGTACTGTAGCGTGGATATGCGTAGGTTGTGTACTGTATGTAAACGCAACAGTGGATTGGTACCTTATTAGAGCGGGTATGTGTGGGTCTCACCTCATTTCAGCACTTTTAAGCTGTTTGTTCTGCAAGCTCTCTCCAAGATTTGCCACACAACGAACCGTCAACATGTAGACATATGTAGCTAGGGATGTATGCTTACACCACATATGTATAGAATATGGTAGCCACATGAAGGAATAGGATTCTATTATACGTAAGGAATCACGACGTACTAAAAGCATATGTACGTGTCATGCGATAGCTGTTTGGATTCTCAACTCCCTTTGAAGCTAAAAAATTGCACGATGAATATCCACACTTCCCGAGTCACCGGTCCGCACCAATCCCAAGTTAGACTTTACTTGGGTACATGGCGCCAAAACACAGCCCAACCCGAACCCGAACGCTGATCTCCTAGCCTTATGGGATTGAATACAAAGAAAATTCCTTCGCCCAGTTTGACCCATACGAACAGCGCCAACCAACTCAAGCGTAACTAATCAAAAAAATAGTTTTTTTAAGATGAAATAATGGGATAGGTACAGAATAGGTGGTTCCTCCAAATGCTCTGTCTTATTAGCATACTATGTAGCGTTGGCTATCCGCCCCATTTCTCGTAGGAACGACGTCATCTTAACTAGGTATTCGAAAAAGCGATCGTCCCTTTAAATTAATATCAAACAAATTGGCGAAAGATGACGGCATCATGGCCTTTTACCTGACGTTTGTTGCTCATAAACCGTTACATACAGGGGCTTGGGTACAACATTCCACCAATTCTCCCCCCTGGTGCACATAGGTACGTATGTATATATACACCTAGAACCAAAAACAAAAGAAACTTCACATATCCCTCAGTAACCAAAATTCTAACGGATAAATTTTTGAGGTATATATATTCTTAAAACCGATATCTTCATCTCCATAAAAGATTATATGTTAGATCGAGATCTATTGTTATTGTAGATTTGGTCAGATTCCCCGTTGCGTCACGAAATAGGTAGTAATACCTACGCATCCATACATATAACAAGCCTCAGGTGGACCCATTGGCTCTCCATCTACCCAGGGGTTTGAGATGAAGTCTAGGAATACATACTGTAGCGCAATACGGTGCAACCGTAATTACAACATCAAACTAACCAGGCCAGCACTTTATCCAATTCAAATTCAAATACCTACCTAGGCATACTACAGACTATGTATACTTACGTGGTCTATCATATCATATTCTAGAATACGATACGCATACACAGATATGACACATGAGTGTAGCAAAGCTCTATGCGTACTTATGTGTGTTGTGCTCCTCCTTACAGTACATTCTCTGACAGGTAGCCCCTTATATAATAGGCACTTATACATGAGCACTATACCTATGCCAGTGTTGTTGATCCGGCAGTTAGAAAACTCGGGCCTTGTTTGTTTGTTCGCCCGCTAAAGGAATATATAGTGTATTGTACTTACATATAGGCCTAACTAATACATATAGGTATCTATTGCCTATCCATCTCGGAGCGGAGCCAGCACATAACCCCTTACTTCTTTACTATGTAGTTGTACTTGTAGTTAGCGAGGCACGCACGCATCAACCCTGCAGTCTTCGCGATGGCCTACGACGCGGCTCTATGTGACCGAAAGAGGCAGTTATTATCTACAGTAGACGGGTAGTGCGTGCGGCTTTTTGCACTACTCGTCCTACAAGAAGATTGATGGACAACTACTATAATAACATGTGTATTACGCGCAGTCAAAGCAGAACGACATCAGGTTACAAACACCGCATGAGGTATTGCTCGAAAGGTCATACAACATGGGTATGTGCATTCACAGCATCTCTTTTCCGGTGTTATGGGTAAATGTATGTAAATAGTCGAGAATCATTATCTAGGGTACGCGTCCATAGTACTTATCGTAAGTTTCCAACATCTTTCGCTAGCACTATCCATGTAAGTATGCAGACAATGATCTAGACTCGGGGAGACGGTGGCATGTTATCTCTGATTGCCCTTGCGTCCCATCGAAGGAACAAGTCGCGTGGGCTCGGATAGCGTACCAGACTTTATAAGTGCTGTAGGTAGGTAGGTAGGGTAGCGGTGGCACCCCGGTGCACAGCGCTTAATGGACTCCCAGTGGCACCTAGGCACCTATCTAAGCACCTGGGCAATAATACCCCGTATTCTGATATCGCGGGGTAGGTATAAGTCAGCAGCAAAATTAAGCATACCTACTTGTAAGTATGTACATAGCTGATCAAACCACGTCAACGGTATTTGCATGGAATATCTTCCATTCTTGAAACTGTCTTCTGTTTTCTGTACTACTGAGCTACAGGGACGCCGCCAATCAAATCGCTCGAAGCCACCCCCAGAAGGTAGTTTTGCGACGGCTGCCATCTCCCGCGCGGATGGCTTGATGCCCGTGCATATACTTGCACACATGCTGTGTCATCACCAGCTGAAAGCGACCAGGTACCGCCTCTGAGCTGAGCATCAGGGCCCTCACCTGACCTCTTTTCATCCAAAGTTCTCGTAGCATCGGATCAATATTGTCGCTCGGATCACGTACTGTACCCATCCATTTGGTGTACAGTACGGTATCTACAGCATTTGAAATGAAGAACAAGCCGTGTGTATTCTGTGTAAGCCTACCGGCAAACTTCCATCGCCAATGCTTCCGCACAGAATAAGTGGCTGCGACGTCGGGCGAGCTCGAAGACGCCCTCGAGATAACTTGTTTGCATTATGTTTACGCATGGTCTAATGGAAATGCCGGAGCGCCAGTAGGATGTCAAGGAGAGATCTCGACGAGAGGCACCAGTGTGGGATGTAGGTACGCGGTGGGACACCCAACCCTTCGCCAAGTCGACTAGGCATCACCCCCAGACTCGCCCTTCTGCAGCTGTGATTCGCGAGAGCTCACCGAGCGTGGCGATTGCGGGGTAGCCTTCCGTGCAAGACTGCCAGAATCGGACGTCTGCGGTGCCGGTACGCGCCTCGTTCGACTTTCCGCTAGGCCTCTTCCTGTGTCCGATTGACATACGACGCACATGCTGCGTCTGTCACTGGGTGCCGAGCGATATATGATATATACTGAATACGTACAGCCTACCTCGACGCCCATCCTCTGGCACATACGGTCACACTCACAGCCGGCACTGGAGAGAGGGCAGACACATCGCCAGCCAATCATCTTGCTCCCATCAGGACTTTCAAGGTGGCGTAGACGTTCACATTCGGGAATGGGCTGACTCCGAACGAAGGCAGATGTGTGTGGGGGACATGCGCTCATATCCGATGGTCCGTATAAGCATATAAAGAGGAAGCAACAGATCGTCCAACTCCAGGCAATGCGCCTTTTTTGCTTCACCTCTGAAGTCTTGATACATATCTAGTCTACTACTTCAGGGAATAATCAGCATCGTTTACAATAAATCGTGGTCTATCATTTACGATACTGCCATCTGCCTCTTCAAAAGACCTAGATATCCCAGAGAACCAAACGCACTTATCCGTTTACAAAAAGCATCATGTATCCCTCTCATTGTTGCCAGTGTGGCGGTGTGTTCGTCATCAACACCAGCTGCTCTTGGTGCAAGCATAAGGAGTGTGCGAAGTGCGCCTAATGGGTCTTCGTCGCCGCTCGCCAGAAACAAATAAGATTAAATGTCCGCCAGCCCTCGCTATCTTCACTCTCTTGCAGCCAGTTCACTAACCTCGAGCTCAGTTTTAGTGTGTCATCAACAGCATAGACGAGCGCATCAAGGCTCGCTACAGCATGAGTGAGACTGCGGGAAATGAAAAGAATGCAAACGAATATTTCGCAAAAGCAGGCCCGAACTGAGATTGTTCAGCTGGCTGTCGCCGCGCGAAAATGACGGGGTGTATTTAACTGATTGGATATGAGGCTCAGCCGTTCATATGCCTATCTGTCTCTCCTTGGAACGTGGCGTTTGGACTGGATAACCCTGCTCGTCGAAAAATCTGTCATTATTATTGTGTAATGGGTGTTACGATGTACGAGAACAGGTGATTGGATATCGACAGCGCATAGATACCCTTCAATTCAGCTTACCACTATTCTACCACTATCTTCATTTCAAGTACTTGTAGTACAGTAAGTTTCGAGGTGATAGTCTATTCGACATATCACATATCGAATAATAGTCAACGCCAAAAAAAAATTCCTCGGCAGCGAAAAACAGAGGTACCGTCCGTAAGGTCATTGTTGATCTATCTGTTTCAATTTCATGGTTCGTTAATCGTACCACGAGGTCTACACCGGCCATCTAACTCGGTGCATGCCCCATATGTGTTCTGCATGCTAGGGATCGTGGAATAATGGAGTCCTAGCTTAATAGACATACCTCCAACTCCATAAACATCGTTCGATACCTGCTGGCCCTTTCGTTCATTCAAGATGAGACTAAGTAGACTACTAGAAAGCCACACCACCACAGGACGACTCAGTATGAAACGCGCAGGCTATTTTCTCCTAGCGTTGTATGCTTTGATGTTTAGTCCCCATCACTATCACCTACGTCATTCTAATAATTGGTTTTAGGAGAAAAATGGCTTCTTGTGATTAGTATATTTTGTATGACATAGGCTGTATATTCGGACCGGTTACCTTGATGCCTTCCGATGCCAAGTAAGCCACCAAGAGGAACAATAGCTAAGTCTTAGTCTCGTCTATATGCACCACTTATGGCCAAGGCCGGCTTAAAAGGCTCAAAGAGATCTAGAAGTTCAGTGTATTAACTTGTGTTCAGCTCTATGGGGTATTGCCGGCTATTTATGCCGTGCATATTGGGTTTAGCTGGAGTTTCTATTTGTTCGCTTCAGCACTCAGCTATTCATCCATCTACACTACCAAGATAGATATAACCCAGAACGGCTCTAGTTAGATGATGTATATAATATCCAGAATAAACGTTTTGACGGTCTTGTGCTATGTGTATAATGATACTAGGTAGTGGGTAAACCAAATACAAACAGCAGTTTTGACAATGCTCTTAGAGCGAACGTGATTTTCCCATGTCCCGTCTTTATACCCCTGAAATCCTAGAATCCGAAGTGTTCTACCCTATATACAAACTCCTGCATATCAATCACTTACAAGTTGAATAAGATCCGAGAATAGATTACCACTCGGGTGCAGCACCACACCCACCAACAGGCAACTCCCGCAACGTCTTCCGCGCAAGCACGTCATCATCGTCGGCAGCAATAGGTTTTACGCCAACCCTCTTCGCCCTACGCCCCTTGAACCCAATCTTCCGATCGAGCTCAGCGAACTCGCCATCCCCACCACTAATCGAGCTCCCCCCTTTCCCACTAGAATCCCCCTTCCGCACCTTCCACCGGGAA
>JAPESX010001184.1:0-11056 GCA_029590615.1 Nemania bipapillata | reverse complement strand
CGGCGGCACTTTCGCAGGTTAAAACTTTTAAGACGGCAATCTTTGCCCATAACCGCGAATACTGCGATTGGGGCATGAAAGTCATGGAACCGTTGCTACCACCAACCGAGGTGCTGGAGTTGTTCACTAATGTACTAGGAAATATGACAAGCCTCGAAGATTTGCGATGGGCCGTTCCATTGTCTGATGCTCAATATTTCGAGGCGCAGTTTATCGCCAACGGGCTCGTCCTTCCTTCGGTAAAGAGGCTGCAACCTGGCGACATGAGCCACTTCCTTGTGCGCATGTGTCCCAATATTACTACCTTAGAGAGTAAGGGTTGGCGTAATAGCAGAGGTCCGGAGATGAAACTGCTGCAAAAAACAATATTTGCCCCTAATCTAACGAGATTTGCGATGACTGTGAATTGGGGATGGACTAAAGAAATGCTACAAGGTACCGAACCCTGAGTAGGACACTTTGAAAGCTGTTGGGTACGCAACTGACTTATTTGAAGACCTTGTTTCGATTTATATGCCCGGAATCCGGAGCTTAGGCCTCTGGGGTGGATTCGACACCCAGTATAAATACCCAGCTGATGATAATTTCGATACGGTTTCAGCGAGGTCTACCTTGAGGGTTCGTGAATCTGGCTCACCTGCACACGTGATGCTTATGGTCATTAGGACAACCTTCAAATACTCAGTTCGCTTCGAAACCTGACGCATCTTGACTTAGCAGGCGCACATAAGTTGGATGTCGGCTGGGATGGTGGTCCAATGTGTGGCAATGCCTATGACGGGCCTCGCGGTCGGCAATACCAGCGCCAGGTTCAAAAAGAGCGTGCTGAGGCTGTAGATAGAGCCGCAACTATTGTACTGGAGATCCTACCTCACCTCACTAGTTTTAGTATTGGGGGTAGTCGGGCTAACATCACGCGGTATGAGAATGGGACGTTGCGAGCCAGTTTCCCCTGGACTGGGCGAATGGAAGAATGGGCCTTGGCTACTGTGCCTCGTCAACCTGACGAGTCAGATGAGATTATCTTCTAAAAGTCTTCAGCCATCAAGGTGGCAATGATAAGACAGCGCAGGCAAATGAAATAGGTCACGTAAAACTAGGTAGTGTTGGTTAAGACTAGCATGGTATTCTTTAAGTGCCCATAGATAATAAGCTAGCCAAGTTGAACTCTGACTAGGTCGAGTTACCCCAAGTAAATCTATCGCTGCTATGAACAGAGTAGGATATTATCCAGAGGGATCACCCCCTATGCAGTCGGGTGTATGTACCAGCTGGCCTGGAAAGGATTCATCGTTGCTCAGCTAGCTGCCACAATCGGAAGAACCCTAGTCTATACTATCTATCTACGGCCTAGGGTGGTAAACTATAACGCCTCCAACACCCAAGAAAAGAAAATGAATAATATACCTAGAACACTAGAACCTAGCTATGCAGATTAGATATTGATTAGGAAATTCATTAGATTATCCTAATAGGTATCCCTAATTCACTTCATCCCTTATTCGTTTTGTATAAGTATATTTTAGAGGCATTGATGATTAGCTCCTGTAACATGTTCTACCCTAACTCGCAGCGTCAATGACAGAGCCTTCTAAAGATATGATCGCTGAAATCAGCTATCGACCTACGTTAAGATGCTTCGCGCTGCCCGTCAGGACATCCACACAACTTCATCTCGCCAAGATTGGTTAGTCCACCGCGCCACTTCAGAATAAATCCAATCTCTTCCCCAGGCATAGCCTGCATGATGATTTACATCTTTTCTCAACCGGCATGCTAACAATTGCATCTGGACCTAAACTGGCAGAAGCCTAACGACGGCCAGAGAGCATTCTCGACAAGAGAGCGGAAAGTCCCAACATTAACAGATTCGTATTCACATAGTATAATCAAGTGGAATGCACAGTATACTGTGTTAATCATCATTGGCTTACACTGAACCTCGCATTTCGAGTGGGTCGTGTAAACAGTTTCGCAATTCATTTTGAAAACTGAGTACCTAACACTATGAATCCGTATCGAAACACATTCTCCAATTTTTTTTCTTTTGGTATTCAACGACCTAGCAGCCACCTTAGTATTTCTACATCCTATTTAATCAGAGTGGCCCTGAATATTAAATTTTTCCTTTTGCTCATACTGTATAGGTCTCGCCGTGCACCATCGAGCTGGCGTCTTCCACTTCTGCAGTAGGCGAATGCAGGGCCTCCCCGGTCTTTCCCAATCCCCAGTCAGTGACCCAAGATCTTACCAAGCGCAGCATACATACTTCTAATTGCATCCCAGTAGCTTCATATATGTACTTACTATGCACATCATCTTCACTTCCGATATGCACCCCACCTGATGTTGGTAATATTAGTGACCAGAACATGGATCAGGCTACTGCACTTCGTAGCCTGTGATGGTAGTTTTATTGATTTTTAGCCTATCACTAAGAGGCCAGTTAGCTGACGTCATGCATGCGAGTGGCATGTGCAGAGCACAGAGATCTGTTCCAACACTGCAAGTGGATACTACTAGCCTTTCTCACCGGCTATGTCGCGTACATTCAAATGTCGATTATTTGCTAGCGCATTGTGAAGTAAGAAACCCAATAGACGAAGATCTTTCACATACTAAGAAGTAGGTAATCACCACACCTTCGCTATATTTATTGTTCACTCCTCCATAAACACTTTGCTAATGCACCAAGAATTTTGATAGCACTGTCTACTACAAGGTCGTAAAAGTACTAGTTATTGCTAGGTATACTATGCTCGTAAATGGCAAGCGTTATTAGTAGTTAGGTAGTAACCGTGAATATATTCTTCGTAGAGAGCAAGGGTGCCATACTGGCACTAGGTCTGGTTTGCGGCCAGCTGACTCCTACCATAGAATAGTCTCTAAGCACTATCCCACACTACATGAAGCAGGTTGCTACCGCATCACTGATAGATTAGTATTGCCACAGTCCTACAGAAATACATAGCTATCAGCGCCACCAGTAGTACTTATCCCCTGGCTTTGAATCAACCTGTATGGAGCATAGATTTCTGTATGTTGGGTAAGACCTGCGTTCAGGAGGTGCATGGGTGATGCTACGATAACACTAGACTATAAATAAGCGTTCACCCATGCCTCCCAAGCCATAGAACTGTATCATTATAAATGCTCCACTGCCAGGCTCTCATCTCCATGTAACATATCAACATATTTCTCTATAACTCATCTAGGAACTATATGTCACATGAATAAACTGCGTTCATCATGGAGAAGGACCAGCAAGCTCCCCAACTGCAGAAGCCTTTCCGGGTTATCATCGTAGGCGGTGGTCTCATTGCTATCACGGCAGCCCATATTTTATCTAAAACCGATATCGAATTTGTGATTTTAGAACAACATGACAACCTAACCCCATCCATTGGTTCAATGCTAGGCTTGGGACCTGCCACGCACCGCATTTTCAACCAACTCCGTATCCAGGACGCCGTACGACCTCTAGTAAACACCATAGGGGATGCCTACTCATTCGATTCAATAAATGGCTCCCTTGTCTGTATTACAGAGGGTGCGGATAATATGTGGGCTAGAAGGTATGTAATACGACCTACATTCCTAATAATACCAACATCTCGACATCGTGTGCTTCTAATGAAACTCAAGAAAGTCTTCATTCCTCTTGTAGAATAGTTTGACGCGTTGTTAATAAGGATATTGTGTAGTCTTGGGTACGCATGTGGTGTTGTGCCGCGAGCTCGGTTCTTAAATACTCTCTATACGTCCCTTCCCGAATCTGCGAAGTCCCGGATACACGTAAAAAAGCGCGTCACCGATATCGAGATCCTATCGGATGGTGTGCGGGTACACTGTGAGGATGGCAGTGTGGAGGAAGGCACCATTGTTATTGGTGCCGACGGCGTTCACAGCCGTGCACGACGATGTATAGAGGTTCTGTCAGGGGCAGAGTCAGGAAGGAAAGTTGGAAGCAGCACGGAAAGTCCATATCTGACAACTTTCCGCGCACTGATCGGAAATCTGCCGCCGGTCCCTGGCCTAACACCCACCGCTGTCTATCAAACCGTTGGTTTCGGCCATTCAGCCCAGCTTATCATGGGGAAAGAGGGCGGCTTTTGCATAATTTACGAGGCGTTAGAGAAGCCAACCCGGGGCCGGCTTCGCTACACGGAGCAGGAAAAGCAGGACATGATGAATAGGTATGCCGACAGGCACGTAGCACCGGGGTTTCGCGTCCGGGACATATATGCGCTGTGCGGGGGAGATACCGACCTCATAAATATAGAAGAAGGACGGGTGGACCGCTGGAGCTGGGGCGGTCGCATCGTTCTGGTGGGCGACGCTGTGCGTAAATTAGACCCCCACGCCGGGCTTGGTTACAATGCGGGTCGGAGACATTGTCGAACTCGCCAATGGGCTACATCAGCTCCTTCGCTCTGCCCAGAGCGCAGAGGGACAGGCCCCAACGCAAGTACCGACTGCGGATATGCTGCAAGTCGTGTTCGACGAGTATGAACGAAGACGGAAGGAATCCGAGAATACCGTGCAGTTGGTGTCACACATGTCAGCCCGCACTTTAGCGTGGCAAAACTGGGGCCACCGGTTGATAGCTACTTGGCTAATGCCCTTTCTGCCACTAGCGAGGTGGATGATTGATTATATAATGGCACCAGCTATTGCGCGCCAACCAGTGCTGGATTGGTTGGAAGAGTCCGAGTTGCCACAGGGAGCAATACCATGGCGACACCACCCCCAGCCATAGGCCATGCTGGGTTCTATCAGAACTAGAAGAAGCAATAATCGTTGGCATTATAGGTTGTGTTGAAGGTATGGGTCAGTAAGCAACAAGGATCTGGGACAGTCAGTACTTTCTATACACAAGAGATGTGCAGCATCCGATACATTATATTCCATAGGTTCGGATATTTCCCGCGGATGGCGTGTTGGTTATCCCCGCCAAGCTGTGGCTGTCCATAAGAAGAGCCGTTTCTGCAGCTGTTGTGTCACATTAAAAGACACTTTTCAGAAATTGAAACTTGGTTCTGCTTGAAATGTAGTAATAGCTTCCCTGTCTGAGACACCTGCCCGACAGGGTAGTCCGTCGAAACGATCGACTCTGTTCACAGATGCTTTAATATCACCTTCGTCAAGTTGCATCATGGCTGGTCCCACGGAGGCAGATAAAAAGAGCGTTGCGAAAGCTGGGTCCTTGTGCAAGGGCTTCCAAGGGACGTTGAGATGCGTTAGGGTTGGTATATCTTTCATCATCTGTAAGAAATGAATATAATTACGTTGCAAGCATCAAGAAGCATGCATTCGAATATAATGTACACACATAGATATGTAGCCACTTAAATAGGATACTGTTAGTTGATAGGTTAGTAGGAATGAAGTTGTGAGGAGTTACAGGGGTATTAATATTACATAGCGAGCGCTTGTGAATGACAGATGACGATGAGGTTAAGAAGAGAGAGATACAATCGCAGACGCCGAGGAGGATTTGGGAGAGTAACATTAATAACGCCACTAGTAACACTGCAATATTGATATCTCCGTCTTAATTCAAAAGGGTCTGTAATAATACTTAATTCCGCATAGCTATAACTGAATTCATACACTCGATAGCCGAGAATTTCCGCCGTACATTGCTAGTGTATCTTTAGATGATAGATACTGTTTCTCTTTGGAGATCATTGAACATTGCGGACACCGCTCCTTTGCTGAGTCTCTTGCTAGCGGTTTTCGCATCTCTTCCAGTTGTCTTATGGCTCTGGTTGATAGCCCCAGACGGGGTCGTATCTGATAAGTCTTCTGCAGCTATGAACCCTGAGAAATAAAAGCAACCTCGGCGCCCGTATTTTAGTGTCGGACCTGGTATTGGGCTAAGAACTATGCCTTGAATGATATCAAACCCTCCTTCGGCAGTTAAGGGGAGAAGGTAAAAGGACTTCGGTTCGTTGCTGTTCGTTTGGTCTACATCGGCATCCTTTTGGAAGCAATGATAATCCTTGCCGTAGTCCGACCAGTCGTCGAAGCGTAGCTTGAAACGGGCAAAAATATTCGGCAACACTCCATACCGTGGCAAGAAATACCCATCTTCATCTTCAGTCAAACGAGGCTCAAGTCTCATTAGCGGCCCCTGAATGTTAACGTGGCCAGACTGCACTGATCCAAAAACATCCGACGTCGCGCGTTCAACCTCCACCGTGATGAGCGTGGAAATCGCATCGCTCTTTTCGGTCCACCATAGCCCGAAAGTTACTTCGGATGGGCAGGATACCCAAGACCAGCTTGGAGCACGATTCTTCTCTAAACATGATGGGAAGGAAGATGCCGAGAACCAGTAGAGCGATCTGAGAAAATTCACCTCCCAGTGGCCAGCAAAATATCGTGAGTTTAGATATCGCTCGCATACTGACGCCAATCCAGACAGTGCAGGAAGTCTGTCACTGGCTTTCGTGAGGTCTGTGTCGGAATAGCTATCGACAATTTCATCGTACCATGCTTCCAGGATGCTGTTAACCGACGGTTGCTTTGGAGTCTTGGAAAACGCGATGTTAAAGATTTGACTATGTGACCTCCTGGACTATTCTGTATCCCTACTTACTGAACAGCCAAATAGTGTTCTTTTCGCATTTATCTCTTTGCCGCCAGTGAGACTGGATTCGTTTTCAGTGATATCACGGCCATATATAGCAGAAGCGTAGCCTTTTGAGCATGACCATAATATATTGCTATCGGTAATGTATAATACCCTCCTGGACTTGGTTTCAAGTGTTAGCATTATAATAACAAGGGGAATGAATAGACTGACTAGAAGACGCTCTTGAAAAACCCACCCTCGACGAGTCAGAGGGGATGACGTTATTTGATTTGTAAAATGGTGTTCAGAAACGAGATAGACTTGATCGCCAGTTGGGAGTTGAATCTCCGGCGGAGAAATCTCAACAGGACCGACTGTTTCTGAAGACTTTACCGTGTCGATGGATCCGGCAAGAGCTATATTGCATTCCGCATATCTATAGACAAGGGCCATGAGCGGGCATTGGTCTACCCAATCTTGTAGACCTGGGTCTCCTTGGATGATGCAAAGAGAGTCAATCCAGACATAAGCATACCCGAGATCAAGGACTGCTTGAAACACATCGATGAACCTTTTACGGAATTGCGGATGTGCTAACGGGACTGCAATCTTGAAATCGTCATAATTTTCCACTGTTAAAGTGAGAAAGCTTTCAGTCCCCCAGCGATGACTAACCGAAACGTAACGAATTTCATTGGAATTGGCCAAATTTTTTGATTCTTGCAACACAACTTTCAGTTTGCCGGCGTTAGTAGTAACATGTAGTAGTCGCGTGGGTAAAAATCGCGACTCATTATCGCGGGTGATCTCTCCTTGACATTCCGAATGACCACGTCCGCGGTTCGACAAGCATTCCTGTAACCATGAACGCGAATACGATGCAGTCTCAGGAGACCATATGCTTCTTGGTAACGTGCCGATTTCGCCTACGAGCGCAGTTAGACTCCATCTATAGCAAATAATGAAATCCATAGGGCATCATACATGTTCTCGGTTGAAGCATGAAGTCCACGGCGTGCCCGCCATGCCAAAACTGTATAATATTTAAATTGGAATATGTAACCTTGAGCCCACATCCGGTTTCACTATATTCTTTGAGGGTAGGGTCGTTGGCAATGTAATAGCAGATGTAACAAGAGTGGTCTGACACAGGGAACCATTGAAAGAGTTCATCTATGCTCGAGGTAAAGCCATGCAAGAGACATCTCTTAATTGATTCATGACACGGTTGGCAAATCCTTCTAGCCATTGAGTATTAATTCCTCAAGTTGAGACCTACCAACTACTGTTTACGACGAAGCCGCAAGACGTGATTTAGATGGATGAACATCGAACAGCTAGAAATATATCATTAACAATAAATGGCGAGGCGATGTGGCATAGTATCGCATACCTACATCGTTAATTCTCACGAAGGGCTAACGGCGTTGTTCTTCTGTGACAGGTGAGAAGCGGGGTAGTTTGATTGTTGGCTACCAACATGTAAACTGCTGCAGCTCCGTGACTTGAAAAGTGGAATACCAGGGTGGCTAATGCAGCTAACAAGCATATAGTACACTCAATGATAATAGAAACAATCCCGGGATCCTGGTAGTATTGTGTATTTTTCAAGTCTAGTACATTTTCTTTATATCCCAGTACCTGGGGGCGGAAAATGCGCAATTAAGCTAATCAACTTCAACTATTGGTATATTAACGTTTAGCTAAACTCGGCCGGTATCTCTTCGACATCCTTACCCCAAATACAAGGAATGTTACCAACTTTAAACTCGTTCAATGACATGCATTATACAATGTTCCACTAAAATCAACCCTTATCTTGTATTATATCCTTCCAGCGCTAAACTATAAGGCAACAAACACCTAAATAAGGGCGTTAGACTACTTAGATCGATAGTTCTTAGAGCAATCAGCGGGGACAATAAGTCGGCTCGTTGCCGAGAGGGTTGGGAGCGGATTGAAATGTCGCTAATCACGTGGAAAGGAGTCAAGAATAGTTAGGATCATCCGGAAACGAAGGTTACTTTAGCAGGTCCTCACGCAGACTCAATTTCATGAATAACAAATCCCATCAAACCTATGGCGCTCTACCCGCGAACTACCTGATTATCTCCATGCCGGGTAAAAACGGTGACTAACAGGTAAATGCTACTGTTCTCATTCTAAAANCGCCGCGCTATGCAGGACAAGTTATCAAGCGCTAGGGGCTGTAACGCTGTCTTGTGAAAAAGCAACTAAAGAGATCATCAACTAAAGCCCCTGCCTTACCAAATCCGCTTCGCAACCATTTCATATCGGACCACCTTGGCAAGCCCATCATCGCCAGCCTCCTTAAACTTCTCTTGTGTCTTTCGGTCTCTGTCCCGCATCCTCTTGAGGCCCTCCGGGTCGTCTTCGTAGATTAGCTTCCTCCTTTCGTCGCCAATCTCTACGGCGCTAAAGGCTCCGACTCGCTGCCCAGGTTGGGAAAAATTCTCATGTTGTGCTTTGCCTGTTGCGATGGCGTGTTCCTTCAACTTCATGATGGCGTATCGTCGGTGGGAATATCGAAGAAGAAGCATACCAAGAAGCAATTTGAAGATCAACAGCACGATCCAGGTGAGGAAGAAGACTACTAGCATGGTCAAAAGCGCGATTACATCGTCCGACGTGAATGACCACCACGGCCGGTCCTGAGATGATTCATGCGGGTATACAGCACGACCGAGTGCATGGCGAATAAGGGTGTCGAGCTGCTCAAAGGCCGCAACCATGGCTGCAGAGGATGGCGTTGAAGACTCCACGGACAGCTCAGTAGTCGACGTAGGCATAGGGGAAGGGATATGCGTGGCGAGGAACATATGATAAACCTGGAAAGATGCGCGAATGAAGAGGCAAGATAGTGGAAGTAGTGGCAAACCAAGTCGGCGAGTCAAAGACGGGGAAGAGAAGGCCTATGAGAAATATTAATAGATGCCCAGCTGAACGAACAATCGCAAATAACTCAAGGAATGGCGCACATTTGTGTAATAGTCTTTGCAGAGGATGTCCAGCATCCTCCTATACAGCGTCGGTTTAACGTTGTTGAACTTGTTAATATACGCGTGCTTGATCCAGTCAACAAGCATCTCAATACCGATGACGACGACAAAAGGAGAGAGGACTTCGCCAGATTGAAGCCATGTTGGTAAGACGGTGAAGCTGGCGGGTAGGATCGAAGTAGTATGCATTGGTCCTGTTTTTAGGCTGCCGCCGTCAAGTTCGACACCAGCCCCTGGTACAGAAAGGCCTCCGACCTCTACCACATTGCGCATGCCAATAATCAACAAGATGATCCATGTCTGGAATCGCTCAACCACGTCCGAACATGTAAGTTGAAACAAGTTCTCTTTCTCAATCTTCTTGAAGACGCTGCCCTTGATTTCGACGAATTGATTCGATATGAGGAGGGTTAATAATGAGTTGGAGTATGAGTTTACTGCCACGTTTAGTGTGATGACCTGATAAAACAAACACCACGTGTGGATGACATTATATATCAATGCGAGCACGAACATCCCAAACGGTAGCAATATTTTAGACCTTCCGGAGCTATTCCTCGAGAGGGTCTCTGCGCTAAATAGACACTCGAGGATATCCTGACCGATTGCTGAAAGCAGCCGATCGGCGACCTGTACATCGATGAGATGGGTTCGATGGCGAGAATAGATGGTGAGCTTACCTCAAGAATATTGTATATGACATATAGTTTCATAGAGGATTGTGCACGAATGAAGTGGTACATTCGACTTGCATCTAGGTTGGACAGAGCGATAGAACTGCAAATGAGGACGGCGCCTTGTAGAAGGTCGGCTTTATGGTACGAGGTAAGACTCGAAGGCACCGACTTCGTCCTACGATGTCGAAAATGCCCCGGTCTAGGCATCGCATGCTTGGGAGGGTGAAATACGCCGTTCTGGTTTGATCGCGGCTGTTCTCCGACCGAAGACCCACGCGCATTAGATGAGTTCCGTTGTCTTGTCGTTCCATTCTGGAGGGGTTGCGAACTCGCTCCCCTTGCTCGACTCTGACTCCGCTCAGCTTCGCTCGGAGCCCGGCTGTGACTACCGTGGTCGCGAGATGGTGCTCTACCCCTTCGACCTCGACGCCAAAGCCGACCAATGCCAAACCACACAAAACCAACTACCCACCAAACCTCTTTCCATATCAAGTATAACCACCATCTAACAAGTACACCAACAGCGCCAAGGAATCTCATGGGTAGGATCGTAAATGTATACATCCAAGCGTCAAGACAAGCCAGAGTTCCAAAATACATGACTTGTTCAAGGTAGGGTGGGAGGAGCAAAGCATTAAGTAGGCGTTCAAATTTGACAGCACTAGATTCGTATGTAGTATCTTCTGGCTGGGACTGATGTATGTACAATGGACTAGGTCGCCGGCCGGCGAGTTCAAGTTGCAAGTGCGTGGGGAGTGACATAGGTGGCAGGGGGATCG
>JAPESX010001183.1:0-11072 GCA_029590615.1 Nemania bipapillata | reverse complement strand
CAGGAACACGGCCGACACGAACGTCGAGATGGCGAGCGTGCCCTTGCGTCCCAGGAACGGGGACTTGTGGTCGACTAGGTAGGCAGCGAGCAGGCTCCCCGGCACCCCCGCGATGGAGATGATGGCGTAGTTTCGGTAGGTCTCCGCGGGGGTCGTGGGAGCGCCGTCGCCGTCGCCGGCGGCTACGGATACCTCGCTGCCGCCATGCGACAGGTATTGGGGAAGAAAGGCGTTGAAAAGCGGGNTNATCCCATGCCGATGGACGCCCAGCAGAACCAGATGAGCGAGGTCGTGAGGCCGAGCTTCCGGTTCTGGAAAAGGGGCTGGATATGGCTGAGGGAGAACGAGCTGAGATTCTGCTTTAGGACGCTGCTCGCCGAAACTCGGACGGGGGTTCGCTCCGTATCATCAGCGTCGACAACCGCGTCTAATACCTCTTCCGTAAGCCACGTCTTCTTGTTATTACGGTATGCGATCCCGTGTACAACAGCGACAGCCTCGGCTTGTCGGCCTTGCGATAGCAGATACTTGGGGGATTCGAAGAGGTGGAACACGCCGAAACGGACGAGAAACATGATGAACGTAACAGTGCCGATCGTAGCGATGAACAACCGCCATCCCTGGTCGACTGGCCACCTGGTGATGAAGTACCAAGCGAATAGGGATGACACAAGCTGGCCTACCGGCCACCACACAGACAGTAGCGTCAGAAGCGAGCTCGAGGCATCGGGCAGAAATTCGAGGAAGAGGGCACCGTCAACAGGCAGGTTTCCACCGACGCCCGTTCCCATTAACCCGAATAAAAAGCATACGGTGGGCCAATTGGGCGCGTATGCCGCTAGAGTGCCGAAAATGCTCGTGATCAGTAGGGTGAGATTGAAGGCAATCCGTCTCCCCATGATATCAGCGCCGAGTCCCCATAACGCACTGCCGACACTCAAGCCGACGTAAAGAGAGCTCGTCGTGTACCTGACCTGCTTCTCGGAGACGCCGAATTCTTCAGATAAAGAAGGAAGGGTCAAAGATACGCCCTAGGAAGACAGGTAAGCAAGACATCGCCGTGAGGCGTGAGAGCCCCAGAAGGTTTAATTTGTTTGGACTTACTTGCATCCAAAGGCTATTCACAACGATCAAGATTAGCTGGGAATTAATTAAGCATAAAAGGTTCGAATGTGTAGACTTACTTGTCGGCAAACCAGCCAAACCCACAGAGAATGAAGAGCTGCCAGTTGTAGCGGCCCATGCCGATATCTTGAATAGCCTTGTTGATGAGCTTAGATTTCACTACGGGTATATAGCTTGTTAGCGACAGCTAACGGATGGCCGCCCGAATGATCGCAGGTACACGGCAGTGACCCAACTCACACTCGTACTCGGTCCATCTACGTCCGGGCTCGCCCTTCCGGACATCCCGTCGCAGACCTTCTATAGTGTACTCGGCTGCGTTCATCTGCAGCATGCCGTCGCCCTCATTGTTGCCGTTCTTAAAAGCAGATCCGAGGGCAGTTTCCTCGTCCTCATCCTCGCCAAAGTTGGCATTGGAGTCGATATCATCATCGGAGCTGCGCCGGTCCTCCTCGAATTCGGCCTTGCCGCACCTCGCGGAGTGACTGTGGAGATGTGCTTCCTCTAGCGGCACTAAGACACTACTGTAGTCGTTGGCAGATTCCTGCCGCGCGAACCTGGACCGGAGGAACCGTTTCATCGCGTCGGATGCTACAATATATAGATTTCTTTCTTTCTCCTTTTTTTGTCTTTTAAAATAATTATAGTTTTTTAGCTTGGAGGCTGGTCCGGGTCACCTAGCTAATTGGGCCCATTGGAAAGAGGCGGGCTCGCTGGTTCTCTTAGTCAACGAGATCAGGGGCTAATTCAAAGGAGATCTTAGCGAAAAAGTAGAAATTTCGGATGCAAGAATTACTACGGGGAAGATCCGGATGCATTTGTCTAGACTAAGTAGCGGTCAATGCACCAAATGGAATGAAGTTGGGTAGATGGAAAAGATGGGAGAGATGGGAAAGACAGAAGAAGAAAGCCCAATGTCTTATTGAACCACGTGATCAATAAATGCAGCTGACGATGTGGCAGCTTGAAACAGAAGCGACGGAAGACGACTCGTGACGGAAGTGGTCTCCTGCAAAAAGGTATCGAGCCAAGAGCCAAGACCGCAGCCCCCTGTAAATGATAAATCCGCCTTGTCCGTCCCGGGAATCCCCCAGATTTTATTCGCCCTAGGCACTTACAGGGGTCCAGGTACATGCACCGCCGCGACCAGCAGAAGGCTGCACTGGGAAAAATAGGACGTCATCTGAGTGTGAAATTGCCCGTACATCATGCACCGTATCCGACGACGAACGCGACGGTATTTACATACGATCAAAATCCTTTTGTTTTTTGTGAAAAACTAAGTGTATAGGGATTGATTCCAGCCTCAATTGCAGGGCCAAAATACAACAAGCTCACTTTAAACTATGTAAATACAATACTAGAGATCGTCGTAGTTTAAATAGGTGTAATACCTACCTTAGTACCTGCCTTAGATAGGTTGTGACAGGTACAAGGGACAGTGTATAAGATTACCCCTCACAGTAGGCTTCCAAGTCTTCTCTTCAAGCTCTACAACGTCCTTACCTAGGCAATTCAACCACTTACAAAGTGGAATTTTGTTATAAATGTAATAGTCGCGTATATTAGTAATAATGTATAGAGCAATACTCTCTATTCTTGCTAGTTCTTCTTTGGGTTCCGGATCGACTTCCTAGGAAGTCGTTCCGTTGGTCCCCGGACAAGGTGTGGTGACTAAGACCGCCGCTAGCACTTTAGTCCTATCTCGTGGCCTACCACCCACTGAGAAGCCCGTTTTGACCATTATAAACTAACTGTTTGCTGAGGGGGGATATCCTCATAAGGGATGCTTTAGATAGTATCCATTCGGGTCCTCCATTCTCTTGGATCCTCTGTAACTCCAGGATAGACATCTCGGATATCTCCAACCCTACCCGGATTGTCGATAGTACCCTGTGGCTTTAGATTTCTCGGCCTATATCCTCAGCGTTCAATGGCATGGACTACCTTACCGTCGTGTTCATAGATTCGCTGCGTATCCCGATAGTATTCTTCGCTTAGGTCGAAGTCGACATACCCGCAATCAAGCGCTTTGAGCTACTGATCTGCAAGCTGATAGTGGTTTCCAGGGTTCGGGTCCAGTTGGTGTATATCGAAACTATAAAGTGTCCGGAAACACTCTTCGAATAGCTCTGATGAATTCTTGAGCTTACGCAGCGCGCCTTCCAGCAACACCGGCGGCGATAAGCCCCCGATACCCCCGAGCAACAGCCATCTAGCTCTATTGTGTTTAATCTGGCTGTAGAGTTTTGGAAGCAATATGCCCCGAACAGCCTTGGGTTGATGGTATGCCCCCTACCTTTGGTCTCGAACTCCTCTTCCTCTCCTTTCCGTTGTGATTTAACGATTAGGAAACGAGGCAAGAACTACTTGGGAGATGTCATGCAAATCCAGAGTCGAGCGAAGGAGGGGATGTGGTCTCTGAGTGGGCTGATGGTTAAGTCGAAGGGCATCTTCTAGCTGCGTAGGGATAGCATAACCGTTACGCCGGTCGCCGAAACGTGACCACAATTCCTATTTTCAGCTCAACTGTCAATCCAGCTCGCGTGTTGAGATGGGATTGGCATACGGCCCGATTCGTTTCCGGGAAGAGCACTCGCATTATACATAGGTATGTAGGTAGAGGAAGTACCTGGTAGGCCTCACCAGAAGAGATAAGCTAAAAATAGGTTGTATTGGTTATGGAGAGACCAGTAGGGTCACTGGGTGTATGTCTAGCCTATATAGTGAGCGTGAACCTTATTATACAGGCCCTATACTGCGACTTCCTTCTCCTCCTACCTCATGCAAATTGACAGGTCTTGTTTCTATGTGGCAGAACCATATTATGACCGCAGTTATATATTGTTCTACATCTAGGCCAGTCAATTTCAGCCACGTCTAGTCGATTTTAGCTAGGCTAGAACGCTAGCTCAATGAATATTAGGTAGGTATTCGTACGAGTTATAAATCACAAACTGCTGGTTTAAGAATTAGGTGGGTCCAAATATGATTCGTAGAGTTGCCATAGGTACTGTGAATAGGTATACTTCCTACTGTGCTTTGATACTAAGGTTGCATAGCCGCATCTACCTTAGGTAGGCTAGGCCGATATCACAACAGTCTGTTTACGTATATTCTCACTGCTATCTGCACTGAAACACGGAAGACGGAGGGTAAATACCGCGCTATATTGTATAGTCCACCGAATGTTCTGTGGTTTACGTATTTTGAGTTAATTCCTATGAAAAGCCTACATACCCAGGCAGCCAGACCCCAAGATAGCTATCCAGCTCCTGTGCTAAGCGCCTAAACAATCTACCTAGGTATGTAGATAGGAAATAAGTAACAAGCGAATGTATGAGTTAATCTATATGCAATAGAATATCTATCGAATGCCCCTAGCGAATGTAAGAATGAAACAGAGAAGGTCAAGACCTATATACTCTACCTGAGCGTATAAAGGAGTGGCAGCGCAGCTGCTAAAGAAGAATAAACAGCTCAGCTGGGAAGGGAATGAATTCTATCTATCACCAAATTTCTGGGGAGGAGAAAGCGACCATCTTATCCTCCGTGGGGGGTTAGCCTCGGTCACGAGGCCACCATATCATCATCCATGCTCTGGTCAGAAACGAGCGTAGTATAAGAAGGGGAATGCTCAGAAATGGAGCGGGGGGCTGTGCATGATAGGCGAGACAGTGAGCTGCTTGCTGCGGAACAGATACTCTGCAAGGATCTCCTGTTGGCGGCTGAAGTTGAGCATGGCTCGCGTATCAAACACCACATCGAGACGTCTGATGTGTTCGTCGACCGCCAACGCATACTCGTGCGTGCGGTGGTGAGACGCCTTATCGTGTCTCATAAGCGCCAATGCGTCGTCACCGGCCTCTTGTCTCTTCGCGCCGGTCGCCATGGACGAGAGACTTGAGTTGAGCATGAAGCGGAACAGGTCCATCAAGTATAGGTAGGGAACCTTGCCGTACGGGATGCTATGCACATACTGCACTGACTCTGGCAGGTAGGGAAACTGGACGTCGTGTAAGTCGGGGTAGCAGATCGGCATAGGTATGGGGCACGCATGTCCTTACATTCCAGAATGGCGCGAATTGGATCTGAATATCCCGACCTTTTACATTGCGGTAAAACAGGCGCTTCCCACATCTGGTGAAAGGAGTATTGGTGTGTTGTAGTAGCGTCTTGTAGAGACGCCGGGGAACTCCGAAACTGGTGATGAAGTTGATTTTCTAGGCCTCTGGTTAGTGAGATATTCTCGGCATCATCCAGTATCAGAAGCGGGACAAGGTATATCGATCTTACATCTGTTTGTCGATGGTTCGGCAGATAGTGCCACAACGCCAGATCCCCGATGACCGCAAGCCGCAGTGTCTTAAGCTCGGGGATTTGCTTAATTATCTGGACGATATTGCACACGGCATCTTCCAGGTCCTTAAGCCCGACCGTCATGGCAGGCCGGGTCGCAGCGCATTTAGCGACAAGAAAGAGAGACCCGGGCCGAAGAGGGAGGAAGGAGAAAGATGGAAATAGTGAAGTGCCAGCACGTTGAGAATAGGGTTTCGGAAGCAGAGTTGAAAACGTATCGAAGCAGTCGTGTGCGAACAAGATGGAAAGAATACAGGGGGATCGATAGAGCAAAATTCCAAAATCACAACACAGGAGAAGAGAAGAGCCGTCACGGGCGTCTTCTCTCACCAGATCCGATGGTCAAGACGAGATCGTTGGCGGGTGAGGCGTAGGAGTGCCACTATCTTAGATAGCAGTGTCTATCTCCTCAGGGCCCAACTAAAATTTCCCGACCACGCAATCTCAGTCGGTATGGGGAAATGCTCAACTCGAGCCACCCTCACCAATTCGACGTGCGAGTAGGTAGTGGGGGGCAAATGGAGGAAGAGGGGGGAAACGACTAGTCAATCAAACGGACCTGGATGTCTGAATCGTGGCAGAGGGGGGGTTTAGTCTGCTTACTTCTCTAACGATATGGATCAAGAGAGATTTAGCATGGCGGGATCTAGCCGGGACTTACGGGTAGTTATACCGGCAGAGGTCTCGAACAGCACGCGAGGAATTAGTAGCACATCATCAGAGCCTCGGGAGTTTCACCAATCTCGGCCCTAAGATTACCAGGCGGCTTAAGGTTCACGGGCAGCGATCTACATGACTCGACATTGGCTGGGTATGAGAGGGTTCCTCTATTCGCCAGGCGAACTTGTGACCCGGTCCAAAACCCAGCATAGGTTGCTACTCGCGGTGCATAAAGAAGTTCCTTTAGGTTTGAAGTGGGCAAGCAACTCGAGGCTTGTTGAGATATCTCCATTAGCATGGTACTAGGTTATAAGCCAGCCAAGGATAAGGCAGCGACGGGAGATGCCCTAGCTTTAAAACTCTAATATATATTAGATTTCTAGCTAGAACTGCCGCATACATGAGCATCCATGCCAATTGCTATCGTGTCGGTGTCCGAAACTAAACTATAACTCCCATGGAATCTTCGTGATTTTTCCATCGTAAATGCCGAATCATCCAGAATCACTCATATAATAATTGACACTGTTAGAATAATAAATTATCTTGCATAAATCTTCCGCATCGTCGGGATCGGGAGGTAACGGAAGAGCGCAAGACGCGTCTTCGCTAGTTATACGGACATTAAGAGAGGGCGATAAATGGTTCAAACTGGTAAACAAAGGCTTCGGGTCTGACCTAGCACGCAATCTATTGAGCTGTTTCATTCCTGTGCGCTGTAAGTCATGCTTACCAAAGTAGTACCACTCAGTAATATGGTTCTAATTGTATAGCTGGCTACATATAAATGTCTTCGACCCGTCGAGTCAATCTCCGATGAATATGGACGCCTAAATCGCCAATTTTAGAACTAGTTTTCTCTCAAGGGCTTGCTTATCTTAAAATATCGCCTACCTAAAAAAACCCTTCTAATGGTCTACTGATAGCTCGAACTCTGCCGGCATCTCAGCTATCATATCTATACAAAGGGAGTCCTCGCCTATTCATAGGACAGACGACCCCCAATCAACGAGCTCTCGACGGACCTTTCCCAACGTCATAAATCGATACCGAGATATCAATCATAGCTTTAGAGTATCTGGGCCGCTGTACCTCCGCCGCCCTGGCCCAGATATCCTTGTGTTACTAGACAATAAGGTGCTAGTAGTAGTAATTGCAGGTGACGTGACATAAGGTGCGGCATAGATCGACGAAACTGATCGCATATTGGAAGCTGCAAACAGCTCGTCCTATACCACCTTATCCTCACGAGACCCCTTTTATTGTTTGGGTTGTTCAACGCGAGTTCTTCGGAGGTGGTGATTTGGGAAACCAGTCTTGAGCTACAACAATATTCCCTCGTCGTCATCACCGTGCGCGGTCTCGTCCTCTTCCCAGTCAACATCGCCAGCTAAGGCCTCGGCCTTTCGTTGGACCTCGGCTAAGCCGCTCAGTTCAGCAACGTAATCCTTATCTTCTAATGCGCGTTTAACAAACTCCCAGCCTTCGTTTCGATATGCTGAAAGGATAGGGTGACTGCAAGCGCTGCAGCAGGGATAGGACTGTCCTTTGATGACGAGATTCTGGAATCTATTGAGAAACCCGCGAATTTGATGTGGCACAATTCCTAGAGCGTACTCATCAGCTGGATTAGTCTCCTGAGAAGCACTCGATGTGGTGGCTGGGGCTGGAGCATGGTGTCCCAATGGGTGTTGTAATAGACTCGTGAGAAGCTCGACCAATAGGGCAGAGGCAATGGAAGCGATTCCTGGTCGCGTAACCGTGCATTGCTGGTCAAGCGTCAAATCCTTTTGTGACTGTGCCAGTGTTAGCGTTGAAAATTTCCATCGTGAGACTATCTTACATCGCCAGGCGCAACTACATCATTGCAGAAGTAGCAGCCCAAGGTGCTATCGCTGCCATCGCTGGGCTCAGCACCGTGTCTCATGACCACGTAAGTGTCAAAGCCCAGCGCGGCATTCATTACAATCTTTCCGGCAGCTTTACCCATTACTGTAGGTAGCCATCTAGATTCTCTGCTGTCCATGAGCAAGAAGATTGCATCATGCTCATCAATCAAGGCCTTCAGCTTCTCAAAGTCGGCCTTAGTCTTGTCTACGATCGGATGGCCAAGCATTGGGACCGACAAAACCTCGCCGTGACTTTCTACACCAGGGTAGATCTGCTTTAAGGCCTCTGCTGCTCTGATCGCCTTTGGAGCCCCTCCGTTGAGGCAATCATTGTATACGAAAAGAGGTTGCCGTACTGGATTTGAGAATGATACGGCGCCATAGTCGATAAATGTAATTTTGCGGACACCCCACCCCATTAAGTTTCTCGATACATAACTGCCAAGAGTGCCTGCACCAAGGAGTAGGCATCTCGTGTTTTTGATCGCATCCAGGTTGAGATCCGGAGAGATTCGCCATTTCATTAGCTTCAAATTCAGATCCACCGATTGGTCGGCAAGACGGGCTGGATCCATTGACTCTGCGAGGCTGACCGATCGTGCGGTTAACTTATTGGCCTGGTTACGCTCCCAACCAGTAGCTTTGGGCATTGTGGACAATACCAGTTCATTGACCGAATCCATGTATAGCGACAAGACGATGCTTCGAGCTTCATGTCTGCGCGACTGTATATCACGGTAACATAATACTTGAACTTCGCTAAGTTGGTATCGCTGCCTCACCAACATCAAGAGGTTTCTTAGTGGCCAAGCAGGATGCTCGTCATATGCCGAAGGATCTACAAATGCCACATATCTATCCTCCTTTGGAATGCCGAGGAAAAAATGGTCCTCGAAGTCCCGCAAGGAACCAACCTCCCATGTATAGCCAATATCCTCGGAAGGGGGATCAAGGCTACTAGGAAGCCGCTTGCCCCGAACTTTCTTGGCTAAGAAAAAGCCATATTCCCTGTTGTCCACAGAATACCGCCACGTGCCCACTCGGTCAACTAATGCGGTGCTTTCGGCGGGCGTCAGATGTTGTATTTCACCTGCACGCTTCCATGCAGGGTCCGAAGGGAGGGTTGGGAACCCAAACCAGTATGTCATACGGTACTTCTTTAAATCGGCGTAGGAGAGGATGATATACGACGAGAGGAGAGAAGGCACCGAGTAGATGGTGCCGTCCTTGATAGCATCCCAAATCTAATTTGATCAACACACAATCTACGGTACATCGGACGGTATAGGAGAGCTACAGGGAGGTGTACCTGACGAGCTGCGTTGTTGAGTAATTCAACCTTATCTGCCTGTCTGAAGGCCTCCATGGTGTTCGTGTTTCTAATGATGCCTTCGGCTCGTACTGCATTTACGGGTACGCTATAGAATCACCCATTACATTAGTGCCTAAGGAGCAGGCTCAAGCGCACACAAGCGGCGCAAAGGCAGAATTAGCTTACGTGGTGCTGGTGAGGGCGCTAGCTAGGACCTGCATTTTGACGCTGTCATCGGGAGGTACGCCAACACGAGGTTCATAAAGGCCCAGGACAGGGCGCGCCGAGTCACTCAGCTTGTCATGGTCGAGTTTGGAGGCGAACAGGGCTGAGTAAAAGGGGAGCTCGATCTCGGATGAGAACGGCGCAAACTTTAACGTAGACATGCCGGGCGACGCGCTTGTGTCCGCAAAAGGGTAGATTGAGAGGGGAGGCGATGGTTAGATCGAAGATCTTGGGGCGGTCTTCACGAGCCAAATACGAGCGAGCTAGCGAGGTGCCTGCAGAATAGCAGTCATGGAGGTTTCGATGTAAGCCTTAGATACAGCAAGCGATTAAAGAGCGAAACGTGATTACTGCCTATACAAGAAATGTTAACCTCGAATGGGAGAGAGAGGAGTGAGGCGGAAGTTGGAGCTGGAGCTGGAGCTGGAGTTGGAGGTGGAAAAGGAAGTGGGAGGGGAGATGATGCCTATTTCCAATGGTGGGGTGGATGTTGTTTATTATTAAAGTCAGGTAAGGCAAGCAAGGTAAGGCGTTGTTGATAGATGGTAGGTACGGGTAAGATTAGGCAGTCTAGACTCTAGATTGATGGATGATGCAGGTACCTTCTTAATTAAGCTCCCCTCGCGGCCCTACAGTAGACATGATTAGACTTTGAGGCAGAGTAAATATATACTTATAGGCTCGCTCTGGATGGTTTTTATTTATCCGGGTTTAAACAGCGGAAGGGGCAAGTAACGAGTCGAAGAAACAGATTTCAAAGCATTATACAAGTACTTATGGATAGATAGAATAGGCCTTGAAATGGAGCACATCTGACCTTGTCTACTACATCCCATGATTTCGCTAGGAAGCTAGATGGGTCACATGTCGCATATAATAAGATGGGAGAAAGTTCAGTTCTCATGTTATGGGGAGGAGTCACCTGAAGCTTCGAGATGACGTGACTTATTATCAGGTATCGGACGCATCCATGCTGTCAAATACTGTAACTACAGCACTGCGCAGCTCTGACCCCGCGTACTCACATCGAGTTGGGATCACCTGCAGGGAGGGTCAGTGGGGTACTAGGTATGCTAAATAGGTACCGAAATGATTAGGTAATGAACAATGCGTGGGGGCTTTAGCTGTTCAAGCGCGGCGCGACGCAGCGCGTCTTGTATGCCACTAAGTAAATTTAATACAGTTCCTTAGGTAGTTGGCCAGAACCTCCTGGTTTTGACCTTGCATTCACCCTAAACCTATTAGGAAGCGAGCTTGGAACTCATCATATCCTATTCCCAAGCTGTCGTAATTTGATTTCATCAAATTTCAGTTTGCAAATAAGTAATCTGCTGTCGTGGAGATGCTTATTGGTATATGTGGTGGTATGTATCCTACTTATACAACCCTACCATCTTCTCATCCGTGTTAAAAATCTTGGCACTCTTTGAACTCAGCAGGAATTAACATATTGAAAAGCGAAATGTGCCGGAAAAAATACGGTGGCACAGTACCTGGTTGAG
>JAPESX010001182.1:0-11073 GCA_029590615.1 Nemania bipapillata | reverse complement strand
AGTACTCGGGCGTCTGTGGGGGCGAGGTTGGCGTGGCGCAAGGCCGTGAGTGTGGTAGCTGATACTCGTTCTTAACTACGATCAGGCTAATGTGTAAGCCTTTGCGTGCGAACCGCTTCGATGTATATTCGAGCGCGCCCGTCAGCTGTGGCGGCAGATTGTGTGCGTCGAGGATCGACCTTCCAGCTTCGAGGGGTGACGAGATCCGTTGTTTCGAGACGGCCATGGTGATCTAAAATGGACAGGAGTTCGGATGAAAAACGTCGGCACCCAAGGGAAAGCGAGCAACGAGACAGACAGGAATGAGGCGGTGTATTCGGAGTCAAACCTCTCTCAGCAGCTCAGTATGCTCGCGAGTGGGAATGCGACATTGATGATGGTGAAACTACACAAACACATGGAGAGGTCGGTGGCGTAGGCTGCAGATGGAAGGTTGGATAAGTAGGTAGGTAAATATATCTAGAATCTATCTATCTGGAGCCCCATGGGAATATGAAGGGTCCTCGATGGGGCGGATCTTCGAGATGTGATCTTGAAACATAGGCCACTTCCAAAAACAGAAGATGTAAACAGGCAGACCCCTGAACAAGACTCATCACATATACAACGGCTTCTACCTGTGCACTAGGCTAGGTGCACACTAGACGAAGTGACGGGTTCATGGTACTGGTGCATGTATCTGTAGGCCGGTGGGAACTATACAGGTGCCGGTATGTATGGGGAAGAGTACAAATATAGCAGGGCGGCTAAAACATACTGTATGAACGGACCCTATCTCTGCATGAATGGAAATCAAGAGAGGAAAGAAAAAACCACATGGCAAGATGAGAAACATGAAACATGGAAACATGAAACGGCACAAGGGGGGGNCGAAGGTGACAACAGTAAAGAGGAAAAAAAAGTAGGTAGGTAGGTAAGTAGGGCTACTGACCAGGCCTCGTCGATGATGCCTGCCATAGGTTGATGTTGTGAATTAGGTATGTCACAATGCATAATTAGGTGGGTAAGGCACATACACCACCCCATCCCCGGTCAAGCCCATGGCCCCGTCCGTCCATCACCTGCCGGGCTAGGTAGGTAGGTACGGCTAGGTAGGTGTTATCGGTTTTACTGTACCTACCAGTACACACTTACATGAGTCTGTCATGAGAGAACAGATGGTACCTGAGTAATTGATTCATTAATTGATGGGATGGAAAGGCTCAGGAACAAGGGGGAGGGGAGCGTTTTGTGATCTGATTCTGATCCAAGCTGGAGTTTTTTTAGACGCAAAGCTCTCATGCGTCATCGGGCTTATCGAGATAACGTAAGTAAGTACCTAGATAGCTAGTTTCACGCATTCAATGCTCACAGTAATACCTATTTATCTCTTACGCTGTGCTCACCTTAAGATTACGCAGCGCGGATTGAATGACGTTGCTGCTCATTGTTTCTATATTCGGTATTGCCTGAATCTTGGCGACCGCAGCTGGTTAATGCTGCTGCGATTATACGCTCTCTTTCTTGGTATCCTGCTTCACAATACATTGTTGCTTGATGAACTGTATGCGTAGAATGTCTGCAAAAATAGGCCTCGTCACTTACATAGGGTATTTAGGTAGCCCAAGATATGCCTTGCTATACTACAGGTAGGCTACCGGATACGCTACTGATTGGATGGGCAGGTGTGTGATGTGACTCGGGAGTTCGTGCATGGAAGTCCGCATGCAGATTTTACCCACTTATAGACATGGGTACTGCTACAGTCTGTCTACGGTCTAACAAACAGTTTTATGTAGATAGAACACTGAAGAGCTGCCTTTTTTTTATTACTGTGCACTTGATTTTCATATTACTTTAGTTAGTAAGACAATAGCACGGAAAGCCGACTACCCGATCGTCGATTTTTATGACGTATCCCTTTAATCAAATGCAAGTATATTTCTCAGATACCTACTGTATATCAGATTATATAACGTATGCACTTCTCTCTGCCAATAGGAAACAGTCCGAGCTTTAATAACCGCCAGACCCTTGACACATAACCTAAAGAGGGCACGTACCTAGTAAACAACCAGGTAGAAAATATCTAGCAAAAGAGCAGATAAAATAAACCAATTAAATGATAGAGAACATGTCCCAATGTTGACAGAATATCTCTACCAAGCAAGGGGTCATAGCTTAAATTCGGCCAACCAGGGAAGGGTATTTTCTCCCCCGCATCATAGATCGAGGCAACTCGGCGGCTAATAATCGATGGTTGGTAGCGCGGTGTGCCTGCGTCCTGCAGGGTCGCATGCCGCTAAAACACCAAATATAGAACACGGTACCAACAGAGGTGCGCTAAGCTATGAGGTACCTTACCAAAGTGCATTGTGCCTAACCAACCAACTGTTACATCTGCACTGCATACCAATACAGTACAACCCTATCGGGAATCGGGGGCGCTAGATAAACTAGACTAGGCCCTGATTGGTACTAGGTGAGGCAGGCAGGCTAGATAAAAATAGACGTTGCCCTTAGACTCGCTAGCTAGCCTTAGGTAGGTATCTAGATAGTGAATTATAACTATCTAGTCTAGATAGTCAAGCAACCGTGCTCTGTATATACATAAGTGAGGACAGCATCTTCGGTTTCCCGCTAGTTTCGACACTGCCAGCCTTACTCGCTTTGTTTGTGCATATATCTACTATCTGGTAACTTACGAGCTAGACATCCTTAATGACCGACTCACAGCAAACCATCGACACTAGCAGACCTTAGAAACACCCTACCTATATTGGACACTATAGGATTTATGGGACTAAGTTCTAGGACCATCTTGACATAAACATTACCTCGGACATCACCTGTCTCCTTTTAGAATAGCAGTCTCTTATCTACTTTTTCGTACAAATAGAGGTTGACCACATGCAAGGTGGCTATTCAAAGCAAGCATCTGCATATCTATGGAGTTCCACAATTCTGCACACACAAATGTCGAGTACATCGGATCAGGTTCCTCGGCCTCGAATACCTGCTCTGTAGTGGCAAGGCCTCGTAATAATCTATTTGTTGTCCTATTCCTAACTCATAGCCATGACAACTGGATCGTCTACCAACCGAGTCTGTCGGTATTGTACGTACCTCCGAGTGCATCATAAATCTGGCCACTGGTTTCCCAAGCCAGCGAGCCACTGTCATTCCAGTGAATGAAGTAAATTATGTCTTACAAGAAAATCAAAAGAGCCTTTGTCGTGCTAGCCGTCTAAGTGCAAAGCAGCATAGCAAATGTATGGATAACGCCGGGCGCCAATGCTGCTATGTCGATTCCACCTAAACCTCATACACCTAGTCCCTAGTCACCCCGTGGCAAATATCACACAAAACCCGAACACTTACTTGCTCTCGGCCCGGTTCATCGAGAAGTGAAACACCCTTGTGGGAAACCGTGGGCGAGTCACTACGTACTACCATCCATGAGGTCTTGGTCGACCTGCATATTGCTGAGATCTGCGAGACTATCCGAGGAGCCGACAGATTGCTCCCAGTCTAGGCATCGTCAGTCACATCCCGTGCCACTGCTAACAGATTCCGTCCACATACCAGATCCGTCATCCTCAATCTCGTCAACGGTCAAATTGTGCATGGCCTCCAGTACAGCTATGTATCCTCAGTTAGTAAAATACTGCTGGTGTCCAAGAAAAACCTAGGAGAGTGCCTTACAAGGATAAAGTTCATTGTACTTCTGGCTCAAATCGCCGTCTAGATCTTCATTTACTTGAAAGTAAGGATCGCAGGACTCAAGGATTCGATGGAAGGGCTGCATTGTATCTTTCGATGCCTGAGCCCCGCGTGTGACATATGTGTCCCGAAGGTAATAAAGAATGTTAACAGCCAGCTCCCTAGCCGCAGTGATCATCGCATGTGACCTGTTAGATCCACCATTGGTCTCGTCGAAAATTGGAATTGTGCCGTATTTAAATAACTTTTCACGCACAAAGACCTCCACTGAGGCACTGACAGTGCGGTCAAGGTATCCTATTAGTCCAGGTATCCAAAGGGGTAGATTCCGCAAACTATGTAGGTGTATATCCTCTTTGCTTTCACCAGTATTGCGCACTCCGTCAAAGACATCTCTATGAAATTCGAAGAACGCTCTGGCTTCAGCATTTTGGACCGTTTTGCATTGGTCAGCGACATGTCGGATGAGTCGATGCACGTGCTCTCTGTTCGGGCTAGATGCACAGTAGGTCAAACCGGCACGTAGGTAGGGCGCAACTAACTGAGGTACGATCTGACCAGTGATTCCGGATAGTAAGGACCTAAGGACTATTATATCCATAGGGGCACTGAATGCAACAAGTCTGCTGATTATACTGTCAGTCGCGACGGGGTTCTGGTTGAGCTGGATTAATTTATCAGCAAACACGCCTGAATCGGTTCGCCCCCATAATTTATGGAGAATGTTGATTTCTGGTGCAGTGAACGGGATTGTGTCGTCCTGCTGTACCATGGAAAGGCGGCCGGTGCAGTCTTCCACGTGGTTGCTCATCTCAGTGTCCATGCAGTCCATAAGAATGTCTGCCAGTGCAATGATACCCTCATAATTGGCTGGTCTTGTTGCCATTCTTCTTGACACAACTGCGAGGAGTCTGCTATACTGGGAGGGAAGGTCAAATGCTTGATCTGCCGCAATGACCATTAGGACCTTAGCTAGGAAATCCCTGTCAAGTAGGGCTGCGGACTCCAGCCTCCCGAGTTTTGCAAAGTCAACCATAGTACCGAAATACTCAGGCCAGGCTATTGGGCGTGTGTGAAATGTCTCCCAGATATAGACGAAGAGATCAGCAGCTGTCTCTAATATTGTGGGTCTCGAATTACTTGACGTAGAGACCTCATCGCCGTCATCAACCATGCAGCCATATTCATCTGGGTGGTAGCTTTTGATCTTCTTTAATACATACAGGAAGGTCTGGCCTACATCTTGACGAACAGTTGCATCGGAATTTTTGAACAATAGCATGCGAAAAGATTCCTTGTGCTGCTGAAAGTACTGAAAAAAAGCGAAGCAGCAGAGAGAGCATCGTCGGCAAGCCGTGATGATTAGGCTACTCATCGAGTCGAAATCAGGTAGGTCTTTCGTCCGCGTGGCAACTTGGTCCAAGTGTCCAAGAGCGACGCGCATGGCAAGATTCTCCTTTTTGTGGTCTTTAGAGCACTTGCCAGCCCAAGTGAAGTCCAGAATCCTTAAGATGAACGACATGTGAGAGGGATCGTAGAGGTTATGGCGCTGAATAATTGCCCAATTATCTAGTTTGACTTGGATTTCTAGTTCAGGAGGTACATCAATTCGTAGTTGCCGTGGGTTTCCGCTCGCTTCCAAGATCTCTTGCTCTCGGCGAAGAGAAGAAGATCGTTGGTAGAAAAGCATATACGCACTGTAAACCTTGTCATAGATGTTTCCATTATCGTACTGACGATGGTCTTGTCCGCCGAAACATGCATTCTCCATCTGAGAAGGGTCCCACGACGTGACTATATCATCATTAAACTCGACCCAATTGGTGGTCCCACAATTAGTCGGCCTCTCACGGATGAATGAGTAGTAGTGGCCAGTCTCAGCTGTACCAGAGTGCACGAGAACACCTACCAACTCAAAGACGTCTGGCTCCGAGTTGCAGGATGGATCACTTAAATGCTCAATAGTATATGGCTGCATGTCGATCTTGTTTGGGAAAGGGAAGTAATCGTTGATTTTGCTGCGTTGCAACAAGCGCAAGTTGAAGTCGAATCGTTTGAGGTGGAAAATGAGATTGTCGGGAAGATCTTTTAAACATGCCCTCTTGACGGCATCAACGTGCCGATCACAGGTAGAGCACTTATACTTGTTGTCCCCTTCCATGATCTCGCCATCGACATACGCCTGAAGACTCTCTTCAAGACTCAATTTTCCCTTGATATCGCATTGTATCGCTGAGAACGGCTCAATGCGTTCTGAAATGTGCTCGCATTCCTTGGATTTTACTTGTTGGACTAGCTGGCCACCGTAGACAGATCGAAGCGCCTTTTTGTCCGAGTCGGCAGTGAATTGTGCCTCCCACCGGTCAAAGAGGAGATTAAAAAATTCATCAACATCCATTTGGTTGTGTATATCGACAGGGAGCTCCTCATAAGTAGTGATTTGCTCCACGCAAGCCTGTGGATCGATGAACCGACGCCTACTATCTTGGAGATTTGCAAACAAAATCTGTGTTTCGCTGAGAAGCTGTTGGACGCCAGGCTTATCGATCCTAGCATTGAGCATGAATTGGCGGAATCCAATATTCATAAACAACTGCGTGAATAGCGAGTTCAAGTAGCAGGTATTTGATAGATTTCTTAAACCAGAATACCCACAAACAGATCGTATAGCGTTCATCCTTTCAAAAGCTTGGGGTAGCTCGTACTTGTAGGAGTCTATGCCTCCTTCGTCCACTTGATGCGTCGTAAGGTGATTCAAATTCTGCAACACTGCAACCATCTGGGATTGGCTATTCTTTGCTAGCATGTATATGATATCGTAAAGCATATGCCGCGATGACGAGTGAAGGATGGTATGTGGCACTAGAGGTTCCGCCTCGTTCTCAGGAGGAAATAAGTGCCTCAAGAATAGCCTCTTAGAAAATGTGGTCGGAAGTTCACAGTCCTTCATTGTAGAGCACATTTGCTCAATTCCTTGGCGCAGGAGATATATAAGCCCGGCGGCCACTTGATCTACTATCTCTGGGTGAGTAATATCTTCCGTGCTTGTATGTGACAACAAAAGTTCTGCACATCGTTTTATACAAGCAGGTAGATCGAGGGTCCTAGAATCATTCTCGATGAGTTTCTTGGTCAAATGCGACGCGAGGTTGAAAAGCTCTTCACATCCTTGAGGTTTTGACGCAGCCTCAGGCAAGAGTTGCAGGATGATTGGCCAAAAAAGCTCCGCGAAATCGATTGCAAGCACAGCAGATCGACCGCTGTCGTATAAGCTTCTGGTACTAATAAGCTTCGCGATGCTTTTTCTGACAAAAGGACGCTCATCAGCAACTAAGAGGGTCTGAATTACTTCCCCAATTACCGGGTGACCCCGAAACATCGTCCAGAACCCGTCGCTCTTTGCGCAACATTCCAACAACGCCTCAAAGCATCGATGTACAAGATCGACGCTTACGTTACCGTTGTCGGCTTTAGCTCCACTCGTCAGAATTTCTATTAGTCGCTCATGGAGACTCGGAGTGAGAAGTTGAGTTAGCAAATGAGGCTCAATAGTCTCTGTGTCATAGTAAGCATAGCGCCATGAGGGATCGCGCATAATAAGGGATGAGCGGCACAACAAACCTTTTAATAGTTGAACAAAAGTATCTACCAATTCAAGGCCAAGCTGCAATTTCATATCCTCATTAGAACATTGTTTGATAACATCGGGGTCGCATATTGCAGCAACAATTAAAGCCATAGCTTTTGCAACAGCATCTTGGTGATCATTTGTAAGTTGTTGCTGCGTTGTCGCTTCATGTGAAGAAGCATGCATCACGGTATTCTTTAATCTTCGTGTATGAAGATATTCGCGAAGTGCATGGATTGCGTAGAGGGACTTGAAAGGTTGGCCAAGAGGGAAAATGTCTTGGGGAGATGTATCAGAGCTCTCAAAAGCGGCTAGTATCGAATCATCTGCTGGTAAAGATATGAGGAATTTATATATCTAAAATCATCATTAGTCAATAAATGGAACACGGCTAGCAACGTCAGATCTCCTACCTCTCGGGCCAGACTCTCTTCCATGCTCAAATATTCCCATAGGTCGTTGAAGTGGCTCAATATCTCAATTTCTAGGGGCGATGCCCCCGGTTTGATACGTAAAGGAGAGGAAGCAAGATCAAGTTCTCTCTTAACGAGTATCAGCCCATTCTTTATATTGAGCTCTTCCAAGGACATGCATATATCAGCATCTGAAGGAGCGAGTGTAGTGCCTCGATAGTACAACCGATAGTTTTCAAACCCGGTAGCCTCACGTAAACTAGCTAGTAACGATGCAGCACTGTTCTTAAGGCCAATTCTCAACGGCTTCATTTCGGTATGTTCATCCCCGTCAAATGACTGGTATTTTAGGTCCGCTAAATCGCCATTAACAGTATTTGGCGAAGACAGCATAAGAGAACGTAGATCGGGGGCGGCAAAGTTAGATTTTGTTCGTAATGTACTTGACAGTGTCGTGAGAACTTGTAGGGTTCGAGAAAATCGGAGTTCTTGTTCACGATGCTGATCATCAGTAACTACAATGACCATCGGCTCATCATCGTTGCTTGTAGTTCCATCGTTGAACGCCTTGAGCTTCTGAGCAGCCGACTTAAGCTGCGAAAGACATCGATGAACTAGAGAGAAATGGACTTTCCTAGCGCGCTGTAGAGGATAAGATAGAATAACTGAACTGCCAACATAAATATTGTTGACAAGTGTCGAAATAGCACCGTTCGCAATTTCTTGGTTAGGTGCCGTAAGGATCATCTGCCAGAGCAACTCTAGGCCGGAAGATTTCACACTTTCCTCATCATCAAGGGTGATGCCATTAATGTCATTAGCGGCGGGAAGAACCACCTCCTTAACAAACATAAGCGATCCATGACAATAGCACATGGGAGGGAGGTTCGGTAAAAAGAGCCGCACACAGTCAATAAGAAACTGATTGTCAAACCGCCTCCGTTTGAGAGATGTATGCAAATCCTCCCAAGCCGTTTTCCGGTCATCCTGGCTTACAGCCTTATCGCCAACAAGATAGTCCCAGAGCCGTTGGCCTAGATGTGGATTGATGGCTGACCCAAATTGTGTTATTATACTTGAGATGAATTTTCGGCGCGCATGACAGAATGGATTGGCGTAGACCTTTGTAACGCCCATGGACTTTGCCGACTGAGCCGCTGCCTCAAAGTCATCGACTAGAAGTTGGATAAAATTATGCTCTTCAATCAATGCCTGAATCGCAACATGGTTTGCGGCTAGCATACTCAATACTTGTAGACTGCCGGAAGATGTTTTAGATTGTGAAGCGACATCATTCAAGCAGCTCAATGCAATATTTTGCCGTCCCTCGTCACTAGGCCCTGCCGACAATAGTCTCTTGAACTTTAACTGTGCGAATTGGTAAATGTCAGGGTAGGCTATGGAGCCCTGAGCTGTAAAAACAGAAGATTCGCGTAGTAATCGAACGCAGACCTCATATGACGGGGTCGGCGCCGGTTGGGACAACTGAGGTTTGATCAGGAGCTCGGTTATATTGTCAAATAAATCCCGCATGACTGGCGTGAATGAATCTACAGGGACATGCTGGAATTTTTCAAGGAAGAATATTAAATCAGTTGCTTGGAGTAACACCGTGACCTTGACCATCATCTTGACTAAAGCCTCTGCGATGCGGGGGTCTTGGGTTGACGTCAGAGTCTGCCACATGAGATTGGTCTGCGCAGCAGTGTAGGTTTTAGTAACACCAAGAAAGCCAACGATATTTCCACTAGTGGTGGTGATTTCTGGATGGCACGTTGGGCCGAGGATGTAGTCTACTATACCCGTGCGCGTGATATAGTCCGATAAGTATCGTAAATACTCCAAGAACGGCTGGGTATCGTCGAGAGGTTCCTGTTGGCGATCCTGATACCGCTTCCACTGCGTGACCAAATCTTCGCACATTGACGCCGCAGCAGAGACCCGAAGTTGCATCTGACGCGATCTTATTAACTTGCAGTAGATCTGGAAGCGCCATTCAAGCGCCATTGCCTCATGTATGTATTGCGATGGCACCTGGGGATGTTCTTGGCGATACTGCTGAACGCGTTGTATGGCTTCGGGGTGACTGCCTTGCAAAGTATACTTAAGGATTTCAGATGAGTAGAGGCTAATGCTTGTAGCATTCTCTTGTGACAGGTTATTGATCGACTTCTCAATTACCAGGTCGATGGCGCTCGATAATAGGACGAAGCACTTATAGCCGAGGAATAGGCTATGTCGTGAACGCTCTAGGACGTTTTGAGGGACGCCTACCGGGTAGAATTGCTTCTGGAAACTGTCCCTCACAATAGCCTGCACGATAAAGCAACCAAAAACAAGATTATCCATGATTGTTCGTGGGAATTGAGGTAAAGCTGCTGAGTTGTATTCGATAAAGGAGAGAATTGTAGTCAAGGAAATGCCAAAGCTCGACTGGAACATCTCAAGAGGGTCCAATGGATTTGGATTGCGTTCTATACCATTAGCTAGGTACGGCTCTTCAGGGTGCGGAAGGGCAGACAGCACTCTGAGGTAGTGCGGACTCATCAATCCGGAAAAGCTCTCCTCCGTGGTTGGTTGCCGTGACAGATTACGGACGTCTAAATTCAGAAGGAAAGCGGTCAACTTCGCGAACTGAGCCAACAACTGGGTGATGAGGTCCCGTATCTCTCTAGTTTTTGTGTAACTTAGTCTATTGAAACTGTCAGCGCCGAAACTAATGTTCATAGAATCGTATGTATCCGTGTAGCTTACCTGTGACCGAATTGATAAAACAATTCAGGAAGGATACTCCAGAAGACACGATTCTCTCGGTATACCTCAGTGATGGTTGTTCGGAGCTCAGGAACGGTACATGATAAGCATCGATTCACCCAGTGATGGATGCTGAGTAGACCCTCATCCACGTGGCTAGGCTCTGATGTCGAGGAGTTAGATAATGTGTTCCCGTACGATTGTACCACATATGACTTACGCTGTCTAAAGTAACTTGTGAGACGAGCAACAGTATCCTGAGGTAGCTCACCCTCGTAACGATATGGGAAATCGGACACAATGAAATTGAGGTCGGCCATTCGTCGGAAAGAAGATTGCGGCTCAATTGTAGAGTAGTGGACCTCGTCCTCTAAGTCTCCAGCAGTAACGACAGTTGGCCCAGGACTATCGAGTGTGAAGGAGGAGGAAGCGTCGTCCACAGGGTAAGTTGACGCCATGTCAACTTCGGGTGCTTCAACACTGGCACGAACATGGCCGGGCCGTTGACGCGAGGGCGTGGGTGATACGGGAGAGGTGGGAGTGGCTTCCAGGCTGTCGGCGTTGCGCAGGTTGATC
>JAPESX010001181.1:0-11079 GCA_029590615.1 Nemania bipapillata | reverse complement strand
GATTGATATTGGCTGGCTTGGTCGTGCATCAGCTAGACTAGACCGACCACATTGTGATGAGGAGAGACCATGGTGGCCCTTGGCCGCTGGTTGGGTCATCGTCCCCCATTCTTAATGGCGATATCTGCTGTCTGCCGCCCAGCCTCATTTCTTCGTCGACTTTTTTTTTAATCTACTGTTCAAAAAGGCCAAGCTTCTTGTGATTCTAGGATATCGGCAAATCACTAGTATTGATTGAACCATCACATCAAAGTTATCCTACTAGTATACCATCGCTTCTCTCCCAACCTCACCAAACGTGAATTATACGTCAAGAAAAGTCCCGTCAGATTGGATTAGCACTTTGGCATCTAACAGAAAACCCGATACCTACCAGTCTCTGCTTCAAGTCAGGCCTTGACGCGCACGAGATTTGGACTGTACAAGTGTTGATAAGGGGTTGCTCTCAAAATACCCCTCACTTCGTCCTAGGAAAGGACTTCGCATCAATTTTTCTACGGGGAAGCAGTCAACCAGAATTGCAAGATGTTGCCTTCACTATTCCTGGCCACGACGGCCGCAACAATAGCATCAGCACACACTATCATCACATACCCCGGATGGAGAGGAAACAATTTACACACAAACACGGAGTGGCCGTACGGCATGCAGTGGTCTTATCCATGTGAGCGAGATCCCTAGTCTCGAGTCGCTTTCGTTTTGTATAGGATCCTGGACTAGTCGACTAACAATGTGAATAGGTGGTGGTCTCGATCTGACAACTAACCGGACATACTGGCCGACAACGGGTGGCGCGATAGCTTTCCAGCCCGGCTGGTTCCAAGGACACCAGACCGCTTTTCTCTACATTAACATCGGCGTTGGCACTGATGGGCCAGATGGCGGCCCTTTGAACATGTCCAACCCTATGATGCCTCCGTTCCAGATCCTAGGCCCCTCGAACGGTCCGTATCCCGGCACTGTCTGCTTGCCTCAAGTTCCGCTGCCTACAAATTGGACGATGAATCCGGGCGACAATGCGACACTCCAGATTGTCGAGATTGCGGCGCACGGTGCTGCCCTCTTCTCGGTATGTCATTTAAACTTTCAAGAGTGAACAACACGATGGAAGAAGAAACCCCATCTACAGAATAGAATAGGCTAACATGACTTGCGTTAATAGTGCGTTGACATTACCTTCGCTGCACCTGGCGACCCGCGCATCGCCGAGGTCAATGACACAAACTGCTACAACAGCTCAGACCTCGGCTTCGCGAGTATCTACACCATCACGACGACGGCCATCGGCTCTAACGCCAATAACGTAACCGTGAGCGCCGCCACTAGCCTACGACTCCTGGGAAGCTCCATATGGGCCCTAGGCTACTTGCCCTTGTTGTTAGGCGCTACGTGGCTGCTGATGTAAAAGAGACAATGAAATAATGGACGAATGAAGGCGAAACGACCTCCTCAGTATTCACCGATTAGGATTACAAGGGCGTCTCAAATGAAGCTAGGGACTAGCGAAACGAAAAGCAATAAATGAAACAAGACAAGCAGACGCGATGAAGCGTCGGCAAATGCAACAGGCTATTCAGCTAATAGACGGTCTGTGCTGGAAAGAAGGCCTGTTTGCCGGAAAGGTTTATACCCACAATTTTTTACCTGTATATGTTGATTATTTTAACTTTCTCTCTCTTATGTATATAAGGGCCTTTCCGGCGTCGGGGCGAAACTGGAATCTGTGGAGGCCATGCAGTGCGATGCTTCCTTGGCTTTGAATCTACGTTATTAATTCACATTGTGCACATGCTACTTCTCTGCGATGACGCGTGACTGAGACAGTAAATCCAAATTATTTTCTGTAGTAGATCGATCACGTTGTTACAAATGAAACACCTACTCATAGCAAAAGGGGCTACTAGGTAGTGTTTTACCGCACACGCGAACATGAAGCCATAGAGCTGAACTACTGTAGCGTGATGGTTTTCAAAACCAGTAGTATTCAATGTATGAAGGCACCGAAGCTCGAACTCATAACCGCTAATGCTCCTAGCACTCCGCTCGAGAGTATTCTCCGCTAAGGTATAGCCTAGTGGGACGGCCCGGGGCAGGTTTGTTTGAAGACGCGCCGATTCCGTGATAGGGGTAGTCGTCACAACATCCGCCGCCGCACCTTATCGGAAGCTGCGGCACACACAAACGAAGATCATGTCCGCATACTGCGAACTCCTCCCTAACTACTTACTCGCTGCCTGTTCTAACTACATTACAGCAGTATGATATGCCGAGCGCCTTCGGTCCCGTTGTAACTTAAACAGCTACCTGTTTGGATATCATCTAATTGTCACCTCGGATGTGACGGAGGTGATTTCTAGGACTACAGCTTAATTGGCTAGCAAACCGCTTAGAACCCATGCAACAACCACGAAGTGTCATGTCCGCCAATATACTGTCTTCTCAAACACACCTTGTCTATTCTGTCGGTTTCACTTTCATTCGCGGGCCATATTGCTATCGACGGATTAACTTCCATACCTATTGCTTTCCACCCCAGCGAACAAATTGGCTCATGCTAATAGAGAGAGGCACTCGTTTGCTATGCTCTGGACCCTAGTCTCTGACACCTTTTCCTTAGCCGTCTTTATTGGAGAAGACAAGCTCCTTGCTTCGGGTGCAGCCTTTCCAATCACAGTGATGAGAGTCCCGACAGCTACGAGTGCTCGATAAAGAACCTCGGGGTCAGTTTGCTTCTGTAGGACTAGGGCGAGGAATGATGTCAGACGGATTTGATTGTCCGTTGATATGCTGCCCAACTTTTTTGATGCTAAAACAGCGTAATTGATCGCTACTGTCGTTAAAGCAAGCAATACATTTCGGTTAAAAGGGCCGATGGCAGATTGACCCCGAATTCCAACTACTCGACCAATAAACGAAATAGCAGCGGAAGCCTCAGAAGGTTGTGCTACTAACTTTTTGCCTTCCGCAGTCTTAAATAGGTTAGCGATGGTACGCAGTGCCATCATAGTGCAATTCTCGTTGGGCTGGCTTCCGTCCGGGACGTCTTCGGTCGCCGCAGATATGGCGATCTTTATCAGACTACTTTCCCCGGATTTAAACCTAGCCGTAGCCGGCGATGTCGCGATACACCGTAGTAGATCTAGAGGGGCAAGTCGATCTGAGTAGTCCCATTGAGTGCACATCATGACAACTAGACTAATGGCAAGCTCATCTGTCACAGGGCTATTGGATTCCAGTGTTTTTTTAAGAAGTTCAAGGGTAGTTTGTGATGAAGGGTTAAGAGAGATGTTTTTACGACCAGCAGCGACAAGAGAGGAATTGACGCTCAAAATCTTCTTAAACATGGCTGTGAGAAGTTAGTATAAGGATAGAAGGAAGATGGGAGGTCAGGGAGTATACGTACGCTCATACTTGGCCGCGGTGATGTCTAAATAATCTTGAACTGGCAGAATCTTGGGGCTGCTCTTCTCACCCTCAGGGCGATACCGTGATTCAGTGCCATAAGGATCTGGGCCTGAAGCCTCCGAGGCTTCCCCGATCGTTGCACCCTGAGTATTAGACACAATAAATTGTGCCACTTGATCCAAATAATTTTGGGAAAGCTCGTTGTCGTTAATAAACTTTTGCGCCCGGGCATAAGGATTTTCAGATAGGTTATATGGCAGCTTGAGGGAGGGCTGGCCTTCCTCGATGGCTACATCGAAAACATAGTCATAGGATTGCCCACTGTATTCGACCTTACGACCACTACTACCGACTGCATCCACGACAGTACCAATGTTAATCCATTGCTGCTGGCCAATTGACCATTGGTGTGCCGTGACAGACCCGTCGTCCTCTTTGATCATTTGAACCTGGCCGTCTTTCGTGCCGGATTTTGTCTTGAGGAACTCCGGGCCAGGCAGTTTCTCCTTGTTTATTCCGCCGACCTCCTGCTGTGGTATAGACGAGGACTTGACTGATTCGTCGAAATGGGCCAAGGTCTCGGGACTCGCGGTGCGCTCTTCGCTACGCGAAAAGACGCGTACGACACCATCACTAGCGCCCGACACGATATCACCATTTGCAGGGCAGACGGCAACACACCATACTGAGATAGCGGGATGTGTAATTGTTTGGACACACTCAGAACCGCGCCATACTCGTACGGTACGGTCCTCGCCAGAACTGACAAGTTCGCCAGAGGGTAATGAGGCCAGCGAGTATATAAAGCTTGTGTGGCCCTTAAGTTCACCGACTTGCTGCCCACTGAGCTTCCACAAGCGTATTATACCATCATTGCTCGCGCTCGCAATGTCAGCACCGCTAGGATGGCCTTTGGGAACCTGGCAAAGGGCACGCACAACGTCAGGGGTATAAATGGTGGACCAGGGCTGAACTTGACCAGCGACGGACTTTCCGAGGTCAAATATACGGATGTTTTTATCAGAGCAGCCGGTAATGACGAGGGTTTCGCTCAGAGGTAAAACGTCCCAAACCGCGCCTTCATGGCCTTCCAGGACGGCTTCGGTCGCCCAGCTTTCGACACTCCATATACGGGCGGTGCTGTCCCAGCTCCCAGACACGACGAATTTGGAGCCCGGGATAAGGGCTAAAGCGCATACGTTTCCAGCATGGCCTATGAGCAGGCGCTCGGCATTATCAGATGGAGTGGCGGCAACAGATCTGACATCGATAATGGAATCGCTACCGGCAGATACAACTAGGCCCTTGGGAAAAGCAGCGGATGATGGTATGCAGGTTAAGCTGTTGATAAACTCGGAGCCTTGGGTCACGATATGGGGCTCAAAGGTCGGAGGGGAGGAGGCGGTTCGGGACCAGGTGCGTACAGTATGGTCTCTCGAGGCAGACAGGATGAGGTCGGGGGCCGGAAAGCTTACATCACGAACCTGTTTAGGAGGATTAGAAGCGGGACTAGATAGCAAGGGTTTGCATGGGTCCGAGGGTATTAGGTATCATGCGGCGTGATTTCTGCTATTGTTCCCATTCCCATTCCATTCCCATCCCCGCTCCTACTCTCAATTTCCTCTGCTAGACATAGTAAAGGTGGAGGAGATGGAATATCGGTGATAGGAGTGGTGGGGTAGTGGAGGGGAGCATGTTGGCTGTTAAGGGGGGAGAAGGGTGGAAACCAGAACACATACGTCGGCTTCATGAGCTGCCAGCTGCGCGGACAGCCGGAAGTCAGACATGACCTGTTGGAGGGAATGCTAGACACCGCGGTTTTTTATCGTCTCGGTGGCCTCAGCAGAAAGGACGATGCAGACTTTTGAGTGCGTTAGGGTCGGGTATCTTGTGGTATATTGGTAGGCAACTCGTAGGTGTTTACCCCGCCAAATCCAATTTGCCGATCACTATGCGACAGGTATTCTGTAGGTAGATAGGATTGCGACCCCTAGCAGATAAAGAGAGAAATGCGGTTTGGGGGGCGAAGAAAACGTAGAAACAGTGTGTGAGCCTGGAGCTATATGTGCATGTCGTGGCATGCGTTAGAAGAAAGAGCTCAATTCCGTCCCCGTAGATGTTCTAACATACCTATCGTAGGTAGGTACCTGGTATTGGGGTTGCCCATAGAGCTTAGAAATGATATCATGCAGGGACAGCAAGGTACATAGCGCATTGGGTAGGCGCTAAGTAGGCCCACTTAAGTCTGGTCTACGTAGGTAGTTCTTACCAGAAGATGTACCTACCATAGTAGTAGTAGTAGTATTATTAACGTCTAATCTAGGGAACTGGCATTGCTAGTTACATTTTNAATGGTGCGATTGTGGCCGACCTACCATACATAAGTAGAATTAGCACTATCAGTCTCCTAGGCTAGACGTTAGTAATACTAACTAATACACAAGTCATCACAAGGAAAATGGCAATAGACCTGGAAGTTGATAACTTCAATAAAATAGAGAAACGTAGGTATTTACATAGGGATAGAAAACTACATGTATTTAACATAGTGTCTCTCTTGTTATTGCGTACAAGGTCTGAACTAGAACGCTATGTTCGTATGTGTAATTCTAAACAAGATTTCTACCTACAGCTACTACTTACAAAGAGGCAACCTTACTTCTCAGAATTCATTTCTCAGAATTTATTCCTCGGGATACAGAGGCACAATTTGTCAATCCTTTAGCTCTGTGAAACGCCGTTCTTTCAAGACTAACCCTCGCAGGTCGCTTGTTATCTTGTTATTACCTTTACGACATGCTACCCATAAATACAGTACTTGCAGCACTGTTTGCAATTACCTACGGACAAGACATAAATAGAATAGTGCCATCGGTTTGTTCGGCTTGGGGATATATCATGAGGAGCTTAACGCTACACTAATGAATTCGAGTCTATATTAGATAATGTCGGGTCATTACAACTCGCTCAATGCATAATTGTGCACATAGTTGGGAGTGATCATATTCTCACAAGTAATGAAACGGCTACTCTTCGGAAGCTTGGTGCTTGTGCCGTCCAACGCTTTCACAACAGCTCAGAGAAAGCCGAATTACCACAAGGCCTTATTTCATACATTCCAGTTACATATACTACGCCTAATAGATTGTACCCAGATACAGCTGGAGCATTCATAGTTGCCACGTTTCCTTCGGGCCATGATGGGTAGGTAAGTACTAGCCCTAAGTCTTCCGAAGAGCCCGACTGTAACTATTATTTGAGCTTTTCTTCACTCGATGACTTGGCTTATGGGAAGATGCTAGACTACGAATAGCCGTATGGGATATTGTTGGCTTGAAGGGCCTCAAGACTGGAGCATCATCCAAGGTATATACCGAACTGTATCCCGCCAAGGCTGTAAATTCAGTGATCGTACAGCTTCTTCTTGAATTAGGATTTGCGTTCGTCGGAAATCTCAAGACTATACAGTTTGCAGATTCCCAGTGGCCAACTTGTGACTGGCTCGATTACTGCGGTTCTTTCAATCCACGGGGATATTGGTACCTTACACTTAACGGAAGTAGTGCATCTGCGGTTACCTCAGACACGTAGCTTAATTTTTCTATAAGTACTGACAGTAGGTATTCGAGATATCGGACTAAAAGTCGGTGCTGCCGACTTTGCATGTAGCATTAGGGAATATTGGATCGCCGGTTGCTACTCAAGCGATATTTGACATGCGCCCTACCCTTAAGGTTCGAGCACTACTAGATTTGTCCCCTTTGGCCCATAATATACCATGTAGAATATCACAATCTATTTTTATGCCAATACACTAATGATTTGGGAATTAGAATACGACCGGCGACTTTGCACGTACCGTACCAGAGTATAAAATTCTAGGTCAACCTCTATATGGATCCAACGATACAGCAGGTAAGGTTTATAAGGCACATATCACTGAATGGAGATCTATATAGCCGCTCACACCTACGCCTTGAATGGAAACCCGTTAGCGGAAAATCACTCACCTAAAGTTACTCTAGCAGCATTCTAATTCTTCTCTAGACTGATGGCCAACCGGACTACAGGGATACGTACAAGGAAGGATTGCAGGAATCTATGAAACAGGGTTTCTTTTCTATAATATTGGCCCTTGTGTCCAGTGCCCAGAAGTCATTTTTCCTAGTAAGCCCCAATTATACTTCTCATTCTATCCACCTAATTCCTCGAGGAGCCATTCTACAGCTTCTTAAAACCGTTATTCAATTTAGCGTTGGTAGTCGGCTTTACTTCGTGCACCTTAAAGTTTACATGGGTGGTGGAACAACTTCTTACAGCCGTGGGTTTAATAGCCGCGGAAGGTAGCGATACCATGCTGGCTGGTATCGATCGTAAGATCCTCTCTGACGCAAACTTTGACCGATGATGGGACTAGAGTCTTTCCTCAGAAATTCTGCTATTTGTTATGACGGTGCAATAATTAAGCTGGAATCAGTACTAGTATTGTGGTTCATTGACAGGTGACAACTTGGTCAAGGAGTTAGGGAGTTTATAAGCATAAATCAGGTCTATTTTCGGCCTACTGACCGGATTGAAGCTTCCTTTCTAAAGCTTATTTGGGATACCTAGAAGAGAAATACATTCAAACTCGTTGTGGCATATTTGGCCTTGTTAGAAGCATATGTTACAGAGTAAGAGGCCAATTAGTAGCTAGGAAGAAGGCTAGCAGTATGATATAGTATAGGGCCCAGTAGAAGGACCAATTGATTTTTGGTCTCTAATTTCTCTTCGTGGCCTAGGTTCCTATATATATAGCTAGATAGGTTGGTATAACTACCCTATATTAGGGCCTTGCGACTTTATCACCTGACAGAAACATACCGACACAAAGCCACGGAGTGTGGGTGTGAGAGTACTGATATCCTCTAGGCGGATTGGAGTGAAATTTTTGCTGGGCTTCTGCTTGATAGAGAAAGTTTCGGTGCTGCTTGAGAAGTAACACAACTGTGATACGTGAGAGAAGTACAAACAACAACGCAGTTGTCGAAGCCCCCTTTTTTATGAATTAGGGTTAAGTTTACAAGGTGCATTCCCCCCGCTCCCCTCCAAAAGCTTTTCGTCATTTCTGTTTTGTAGCTAGATGTTCTATATCGCCATAATAATAATGTCACTAATCGTAAAAAGCAGAAGGACCCTTCCAGCTTACCCATAGGCCATCCAACTATTATTTATACAACCCTGCGTGTATTCAAGGTCAACGAGAAGATATTGAAGTTAGTGTATACCTAGTATCTTAGAAACTACAGTACGATAGCATACTCAAATTCACTAAATGGACTCAATCTGTACAACTTGGACTCTAAATCCGAGCAGGAACGTGTCCCCGACGTTTCGTATGCTATTAGGATGCTTCAGTCTAGAGATTATATATAAAACCTTCCTTGGTCCTAATCTGTACTAGTCTAGATATCGTACTATTTAGTAGTGCAATCTCGTGCTCATTGGATGGAAGGGGCTTGTGACAAGGCCTTGATTATGCTGCGTCTATTGTGCTCGAAGATGTCATTATATGGCGAAAGATTTAGTGTTGTGTCTGCTCCGTAATCTGGAAAAACACTTAGCCCCTGCCTATATTGTATATCAACCAACAGCTTTGACGATTTATAGGAGTCATCCGTACGATATAGCTAGATACCTTACTTGTAGGTGTGGGTGGAAATTCCCTATGTCGCATGACCTCGGGGTCTTTTTGCTAGTGCCGGTCGACCAGTGTTGTATATTCTGCAGGCCTCCCAAGTTCTCTCACTTGACTGTCACAAGCATTGGCGGTGTTGTTAATAGTGCGCATCTGGTGAAATCTTGGAGTATAACAAGATGAATAATGGTCTCTATGGCTATTACTCCAGAAACAGTGAATGTTCTATGGTAATCCAGTGAATAGGTGCTCACAACTAAAAGCATGCAAGCCAAGCATCGGTTGATGCAAATGCCGTACAGAATACCAGTATACTACTGTAAACACGGGAAATCGCTGCACCCGAGAAAGCTTGGCTTATCGAGGTCATGAAGATCGTCGCAGTGCTTAGTGTTGAAGATAGTAGAAATTACTGTTGATGTTGCACGAAAGAGGAAGCTAACCCTGCAATTCATGCTGGCCCGTGCTGTGGCCCCTTGTTGTTTGGTGATAGACACGCGATACCAACCAGTTACCACGAACCCTTAGGTTTATACATTAAGACCTCTCTCTAGCTAATACATGATTCTCCAAGCAAGTGACACGGGTGATGGCGACTAGATGCCACCCACCGGTGCACGTTTTGAGCAGTCACCATCCAAATATGAGCTAAGGGAATGAATGGTGAGGGGTAAATCAAGTCCTACTGTCCTATCTACTTGCTCGAGAGCCGACATTGATAGGATCCAAGCTGGAATCCAGACACGGCTGGCCAATGACAAACGTTACCGAACGCGACGATTTGCCTTTTCTCCCCCCCCTATGTATGTATTAGTAGAAGCGATTACCACATTACAGAATGAATAAGATTGTACGAAGATTGATTGCGTGCCAATCAATGCGATGGTTGTTGTGGCAAGATCCTGACGGCACCGCTCGTGAATCTTGGTTTGAGGTGAAGAGTTGCGTAGTAGCAGGCAGGAGCCTACCTTTGCAAAATCCATCCGCAGCGTTTCCATGCCAAATCGGTCGCCGACGTTGTGTTGAGGCGGTTGTGGGGTAGCATGGAGGGATGCATATTGTGTTGTGGTTGTCGGGATGAGATCATGATAGATAATGAACTAGCCACTAGAGAAATAGCATCTGTCGTAAGGGGGTATTAAGCAGGCACCTCGACTAGGCTGATATATCTCATGGGTGTGGATTGATTGTGCGCGCGCGGACGACGTAACCGGGCGGCTTCTAAATACGGCTGGTGGCGTTGACGCTATCAATAGGCAGATTGCCTTCGCAGAGGGTGGTCAGCCAATGAGACGCAAATGCACATGGCAATGAGGTGGGAGCTTGTCGCATCGGTAGCTGAGATACTGGACTAGATGTTGCATTCGGGTGAAATTCGAATCCCTCTTTGCCTGGTTGGAGCCGTGGTTGAGGACATGTTGGTTTATGTACTGCCCTTCTTTTTTTTTTTATAAAAATGAAAACAAAGCTTGAAGCAGTAGATAACAGGTAGGGCTGCGAAAGTAGGCTACAAAGTACTGTGCCTAACCCGGGTGAACGGTTTGACAAGCCATAAAAGTCGCCTGCATATTGTAAGAGTAGGTACCGCGTAGATCTCATAAATTAGGGAAATCCTCGCTTACAGTACCTACCTCTATTTGCTTCTTTTTTCATTCGGGCATACCATTACAGAATACACAGGTTACATCATACAAAAATTGAAATTAATAAAATGCGCCTCAATGCTACCAGGTAGGCGGATCCAGTTGGACTACTGGTAACAACAGCCCTATATTTATGAGGAACAGGGTTAATAGATACCTTGGCACACATCCCACCTGCAACATTCAGCTGTACTCAATCATGATCAGCTTATATTGTGTTGTTGCATTTTCGTGTCCTCATATCTTCATGTGCAATACACACATCGGAGCACGAGGCTACTACCAACATTTTACCCTGTTGCCAATTTCATCTTGGTGAGGTAATAACTCTCTAGTCATTGCGTTCAGCCAACA
>JAPESX010001180.1:0-11079 GCA_029590615.1 Nemania bipapillata | reverse complement strand
CTCACCTGAAGGGCTATGACGTGCTCCTTGGCGGCGCTGCAGTACCGCTCTCTATCCTTAATAGAGTTGATGTTTCGGTGATAGGAGGTTATGGCGTGGTGGACGGACTCTAAGTCTCTAGAGGTGGCTTGGAAATGAGTTCTCAAGCTGGTGTAGAGGCTGATAGGGAAACCTTCAACGTATCTGATGAGGCCGCTATCAAGCTCATCGATGATCTATGGCAAGCTGTCAGGTACTTGTAATATGCGAAGCTAAGTATACTCTATCCTTTCCAAGGCTGCTTCGGCATGGCGATTCAAAAAGCGGAATAATAGGACCGCTTAAACAACTATATAAGCCTAGTAGCAGTATAAAATAATGCTCGGGTAAATGTTTTAGGTTTATATAGGTATGTAAGCCGTCGAATTGTTCCACTTCTTAGGCCATTGTGTCGAAGCAGCCTTTAAATTCCTCCACATTTGGAAGAAATTATGAATCAAAAAATAGTCAATGAAAATGCTTACACCCATAAGAAGCTCAATAGTTGCCATCATATGTTCGTCTCGAGTTCTGAGCCGCGGCTCGCTGCGTACCTTGTTCTGAAGCGAGTATGCCAACTCATCAAGCCAATGGAAAATTCCGATGACGCCTTTGCTGTGGCTCTTGGCAGTGACGATATTCTCCTCCTGTTGGTTAGTCAATGGCACTCTATTTCCTCTTGCCATATCAAAGTGAAAGTGGGCAAGGTCAGCCTTCACCAGCTTCTTAGCAAGCGCCGCATGGGCTCCCTTGCAGGATATGAGGAGTACCAGGCGTTGTAGAGGGTTATTCTCAAGCGGCTCGTTAGTCCTGGCATTAATGGCTCTACGAGGATTCAGGCGTTAGAAACTGCTGCTCCATAGTACGGCGGTGGCTCATGTTCGGGAAGCGTTTGGGATTGGCAAGAGAGCAGGGAAAAGACACCGCGAGACGGGAAGATACAAATTTGAGAATACATACTGATAGAGAGGACAAGCGAAGTCCTGGTGCCAGTGGAAGATATCAATGGGTCCTTGGTGTAGAACATGGATGCGCGGGGGACCGATGGCCTGCTCCCAAACCTGGAACTGAAGCTCAGTGGCCAGACGAGGAAACTGAGGAAATGAAGAAGTAGTCATCTTGAGGTAGAATATGCGAGATCAGTTTACAACGGTGTGTGATGGGTGGAGGGGAGAAGAGTGTTTTAGGGATACAAAAAGTCTAGGGTCTGCGGGCTGACCACGAAAATGAGTCTGAGAGAAGATGTGTTTGATCTAGGAGATGAGGAGGCCTGGAGAGGTGGGAGTGCCTGTATTTATATGATAACCATAAAGAGGCACCATCGGCGCGCAGGCCTCATGTTATAAGGCAGTAGCAGGCGCAAGGCTTAGCTTACGATGTGCCTTTTGATAGTTCTTCTTTCATTTTGGAAGTAGCGATGGTGGTTGTGGGTCTATAATCGGCGGTGAGCCTGTGCCTATGAAAGCAAGTACATTACTGTCAGTAGATAATATGGCTCACACTTCATTGTTGAAGAGCATCTTCATGTCTTGTTCTTATCTATTAGTGTGACCAGTGAGATAACATAACTCTGTTCGAAGTCACATACTAGCACACCAGTCCTTGACCCTAGAGGCATATTACTATGGTGCCTATGTTGGTCAGAGGCAAGTGATTTTGCAGATTTGTGTTGATAATAAAAATGGCAAAGACAAAGCTAGAATAAAGGAAGTAAGTTGTCCAGTAATTATTTTGCTAGCATGTTAAAAAGCTTGCTTTTAAGATTACTAAGTGTAATAATTTAAATATAAAATTTTTAACTATTAACACTTTATATAGTAAATTTTTTTTAAAGGTTTTTTTTTATATAAATTTTAAAAAAAAATTCAGCTAACTAACACCTGTTAGTTATTTTAATGCTACTAATTTTAGTATGTATACAGTATAGCAGTTCTAAAAACCAGCTGACTACAGTTGTGCGGCACTGCGTACTGCAGATCTAGTGTGGGACTTACTGCAGATGCAGCCCTGCTCTATGTAGTACCCGCGAGCTGTAAACACGAGGGACAAGGGGAATCATGACATCATGCTGTTGGATATGGGATGAGTGGCTAGGAGCAAATATGTTAAGATGGAGAGAGAAGCACAGTTATGTATAGATAGATTAAGGGGGCCAATTGAATGATGAGTTGTTGTTAACATAGTGGCATCGGCCCCAAGAATGATAGTTGACAGAACTGCAACTGTCATTAGGACTTTCAAGTTGAGTCTAGATGATGGACAAGGACTTAAGCATATATACGTAAGTCACAACGCCATGTTGGTGGCTTGTACTCTGTGTGCTCTTCCGATATCGATCCTTAATCTTCGACATTGATCAACACCCCTTTCGGCCTCCAATATCGATGTTCTATAGCTCGCCCTTTTCACGTAGCTCATCAGCACGCCTATTAACATCGTCTGCGAGATTAGCCCGATATTTCTGAGGATCGACACGGGCGACAATCCACGGCGCGTGGGTGAAGAGGTAGTTCATCTCTTCAAGCGGCAGACGCTTCGTCTCAGGCAGGATGAGGTAGAAGAAAATGGCATTCGTGAAGTTGGCGACGGCGAATAGTAAGAAGTACCGCCAGCCCACGTTGTCCACGGCAATCTCCGTCACCTGTCCGATAAGAGTGTTGAAGGCAAAACTCGTCATCGTTGCAATCGAGACACCCTTGCTACGTGTATGTGTGTCGAAGATTTCCGCGGGAATAATCCTATTCGAGAAGCGGGAGCATTAGTTGCTGTTGACGATTTATACATCATGTGGGAGGGACGTCAGGGGATGGTTTATTGGAAGTTGAAATATGATAAGATAGATAAAGATATCTAGGGGATTTGATAATTCGAGATGAGTGAACATACCAAGACAATGGCCCACAAGCATATGAAAAAGAGACATTGAAAATCCAGGTACTAGCGAGATATTAGTCAATCGTCTATCCTGGCTGTACTTCAATAGTTTACTTACACAATGATGAAACCCCATCCGGCAGTACTGCCAGAGTTTGACGAAGGAGGGAACAGAGCTGCAAATGATGGCAGAGTTAGTACCACCTAATCTCCAGAGGTGTTGGCATCACAAGTCCGAGGGGGAAACGCTTACCAAGCAGAATAGCAACTACAATAAACGTAACGCAGTTTACCAAGTTACCAATGATGAACACCGGTCTGCGGCCGAATTTGTCGATAGTCAGGATGCAAAAGAATTGCGCAACGAGTGCTAGAACACTGTTGATAGCCTGATACTTGAGTGCGTTCTCTGCTGAAATGCCAATCTGTGCGAAGATTGGCACAGAAAAGTACTGAATAGCCGATACACCAGTAAANTTGGACGGCGGCTTGGATGGAAGCGGCGAGGAATAGCGGCGGAACGCAGATCTAGGAGACTTAATGTTAGATCATGCCAGTATTAAGTACCATATCCCTCTAGCGGCTTTTGCAGCATGGTGGCTTTAGAATTGAAATAATAGGACTGCTTATACACTTGTATAACCCTATTAACTATTACCAGAGTATTATTTTATCTCTTTATATAGTATATATAGGTATATAAGCAGCTCCGGTTTTTCACTTTTTAAACCACCATAGCAAAAAAGGGTTTAAAAAGATAACGTAATAAAGCATCGCAAAGACTTACTTATTCTTGAACAACTCTATATAGCTTTTTGCTTCTTTTTCGTGCTCATCAGTGATGGACTCTTGAATCTGAGCGAACTCAGCACGGACCCAGGGATCATGGACATCGCCTCCAGAATGCAGTCTAGCAAGAGTAGCAAGTCCCTCGTCAGATCTGGCCGTTGTTAGCAACCAGATACAATTACTACACGCAGAGATGAGAGTACATGCCTGTTATGGTCAATAAGCCAACGCGGACTCTCGGGGAAGAGCAAGATCAAGGCCGCGAGGACGACGGCGGGGACGATTTGGATGCCTAGCGGTACCCTCCATTGAGCGTCATTCTTCAAGTTGGTGTAGCATCCATATGTTGTCCAACCGGCAACTAGGGCGCCGATCCCGAGCATAAACTGCTGAAGACTTGTCACGCTACCTCGGATCGATGGGTGTGAGATCTCGCTCTGATAGACAGCTGGAAAACGGCTCTGTATTAGAAGACATCTTTCACGGATTTGTGTCTTTGAACGACGACTCTCATCGGCAATGTGGATGTTTCAAGAGATAGAGGTATAGAATCGGCCACTCACTATAAACACAACAATTATTAGCTTTTCTGTAACAACTTTGAGATAACAAGTTTGACATACCGAATAATCATTGTTAAGAATCCCACGCCGGTACCAGCGAGAGCTCGCCCGGCATATAGATAGTTGATTGTCTGTGCGCCGGTCTGGAACCCACCTCCCAAGATGAAGATCAGAGCGCCCATCATGATGGTCAATCGTCTGCCTAGGTGATCACCAGCTACACCCGCGAAGCCTGCTCCGAAGAAAGCACCGCCCGTAAACAACGAGACAACTGCCCCACTTCAGAGAACGTGTCAGTAAACTAGATGTCTGAGCTTGAATTTGATACTGAAAAGTGTGGTTGGAGAAGGGTAGTAGTATTTACTTTTGCGCCGCGTTGGTTTGGAACCGCGCTACATAGGCTTCGCTGCCTATCACGCCAGCTATTACTCCTAAATCATAGCCATACAAGATAGATCCGACCTTTATGGCATTGAAGTTAGTAGTGTTTATTTATGGGAGAAGTTATTCAGTGGGTTGGGGATTGTAAGAGTGGGAAGAGAAAACCGTGCCCTATTAAGGTAATTCATGACTCTTATATGTGTAGAAAGTGGCATTAGAAGACTGCAGAGGACTTACTGAGGCAAACACGCCAACTAGGAACTGTGCTTATGTTAGTAACCGGTGACAGCAGCTCGACAACGCGTCTCGTTACGTCGAAGATGGTATATCTTCGGAGGAAAAGACTCACTTGGTAGATTCGAGGATTCATATCGCCGGACTTAATAATTATTCAAAGACTCGATGGTACCCTCGCAATCAGGAAGGTGAACCCGATATATCATGTTACATAAAGGTCAAGGATAGGCGAGATCGCCCTCTTATATATATCTGCAGATCGTTCGAGACCCCTGTCCAGGTGAAGGGCCGACCACGCGACAACCAACCCATTCGACATAGCGAGCCAGAGGTACATCTAGCACTCCATGCCGGCAGCATGGGATGGTATGCTATGGTTCCGGGGTATACCGGTGAAGAACCGTGATGCTGAGTGGAGGGTTTTCAGCATCGATGCTACCCGTCGCCGTTATGCGCGCCAATGACAGACCGCGGGGATGGTATGGGGTATCCCGGGGGTCTGGGGGAGACATCGAGTGTGGAGAAGGTCTTCCCNACAGCCAACTTCAGTCAACAATACAATACCCCGTTCACCGAAGTTCTATCTAGCCTTATTTCGGAAACATGTGCGGGTTGAATTAAGTGCCCTGCTGTCTAGCAGTACCGCTGACCTGGTTTGGTGTATGGCCGATGCTACTCTCAACGTGATGTCAGTATCGTTCAGCAGCACCTAGACCCAGGTTCTCGGGAGTCGGTAGCGCATCTTACTTCCGCGGATGACCTATACCCTCGTGTATACGCATATAGAATAACAAAATATTTTCAACTTGGTTATCTTGAATTCAACATTTCATTGGGTATCTTGCCTGCTATCTTATTTGTACGCCTGTAAACCAAACCGTCTATGAGTGCCAACTTCCCTTTCGACCTTCAGCGATGGAATGTATTATTCGGCATCTTGAGGTCTGACACACCTTCCGTCGTCCTAGGTTTTTAAACTTGGGCCCTTGTGGGCCAGTAACATAATGATACTGCCCGAAAAGTCGCCATTGGCGCCTATCGTCGAGCCCGTACATCTTGTCGCCCCACCGGCCCTTGAAATGGAACCAGCCAGTAGGGGCATTAGGGTTCTCCTGACTTGGCTCCAATCCTTCACCTTCAGCGGCTGAATAATCATACCAGTAGCTCCGGAAATTCTTAGACGGGTCCCAAAGCGGTCCACGATCCGTCACGTCTTTGAGCATCTCAAAGGGCAACACGTAAGGATGATTCCCGGGCATTGCGTACATAGCATGACTGCCGACAGCACTATAGATAATAGGACGAGGTGTCCGTGTTCCGTTCCCACGTTTCTCGACAGCTTGCCAAGCGTACGCCTGACCACCCTCATGTTCGCTAAAGTACATAGCACGAGGCACGCCAGATTCGAAGCGGATCATTGCATGTTCCCAATCGCCAACGTGGTTCCCATATCGTGTTCCAAGGACAGTCTGCCCCAGGTTATATGAGTAAAAAAAGAACCAGAAGGCATCAACGATTCCAGATCCTTTGTCTACCAAGATAAGCGTTGCCGGGGCTCGGGAATACCCTTCTTCGTCGGGCTTGTTTTGCGTGTCCCGAGCTGCAATCCGCTGTTGCTCACGAGAAAGGGCAATATGTGAGCGTTTTGACGGTCGGCGAACTTTTGGCTCGCCATCTGGGTTCTTCCTTGGGGCTGAAATGCGATTGAGAGGGTGTTCTTTGTCAACATCAAACCAAGTGGTGTCCGCTTGCAGGCGTATTCGGTCTGGAGTCCCGACATCGATATCGTAGTCATCAAATCGATCTTCAAGTGATATAGGAATGTTCGCCGTACTATGAAGCCAATCTGGTCGGCACTCGACGTCGTCGTTGCTTTTTAGAGTCATAAAACCCGGGTGCACATCTAATTGATTTAAGCTCGATAGAGATAACGGTTGTGTTTGGTTCAATGGCGTATCATTGCTATATGGCATTACATGTTTGATATGGTCGTCTATATCCGAAGGCCAGAAATGCTCCTCAGAATAAAGATATATCAAGGGCGCATGATTGATCACATAGTCCGGTATCCCCCTCAAATCTCTCATTTCGAGGTGGTGCTTTTTAACTTCCGCGTCTAGGCGGATAGCATGAGATGCAGAGCGGTGCTCCACGGCATTCGCACACGCACCTTCGTATGTAGAAATGAGTCTCACTGGCGAATCCGGTTTAACATGCATCAATCCGCACAAGCCAACCCAACGACACGCCTGTCGGTCGAGCCAGGATGGAGAGGTGTTAACCCATTGTTGGTCAGCTTCAATCTTTTCCTTGCTAGGAGGAACTGGATTGAGGTAACGAGGCAGAGTGGTCAAAACGACGACCAGGAAGATGAAGGTGGCGGCCGCAATACCAATGCGGCGGAGATGGTGCATGGATGAAGCTGCCGTAGCGCTGGCGCCGGCGCGAGCTCGACGATGAGGCGACAGATGTACGAGACAGCAATAGTAGCGGTGTTGGCGGAATGAGGACGAGCTTAACGAACGAATGAGAGAAAATGAAGCAAGAACGCAGACAGCGTCGGCTTCTTAAAACTGGTCGCCCACCTGTGACCTGTCCAAGGCTGACGAGAGGTGCCTTGTGAAGAGATCCTGTGACTCCCTGGCTAGCCGCCGCGATTGTTGAAGTGTGAAACGGCGAAACGTGGAAGGATGAGTTAGGCAGAGACAAGGAGATAGGGAGATACTTGGTTTGTCGACGGGTTTCGCCGAAGAATGACGTACTACTCTATTGTTGCGCAAGGGGCCTGCTTACCCAAAGACGATGCTCGTGGCACCGTCCAATTAGCTAGCCCGGCGGCTGTCCCAGATAGAGTTAGCAGTTCGTCGATCTGCCAACTTCTCAATTAGTACTGTACGACGGTCCGATACGGTCCGCGCTCGCATCATTGAGTACCTAGTATGTATCTAAATCATAATGCGATGCTGAGCCGTCTTATTTGTTATTCATGCTGCAATAGAGTAGACAGTCATTCAACTAGACATATACATAACACAATCTTCGAAAGCTCGCCGCAGGGCTTTCATCTCACTTCCTCGAGCGAGTCTATCTCATTGGCTACCACGCGCCTATTCATAGACATCATTAGAAACAGCATATAATGCTACTCATCCCACAGCAGAATGTCATTGAATTGCAACAAATTGCCCACGGTGCAAGTTGAACGTGCATCATTGCTCTCCTCCCGCATCTATGAGCAAACTCATGCCCATCTGCTGGGGCATCGTGTCTTTGAAGCCGTTCTTTTGATACAATCTGCGCCCGGGGGGATCCGCGCCCAATGTCACGTACGCCTGTCCCTTTGCAGCCCGCGATTTGATAGTCGCTAGCAGATTCTTCAATACCACATCGGCTAATCCCTTCCGTTGGTGCTCCGGCAACGTCATCATATCCGCGATCAGAAAGTACCAGCCGCCGTCACCAATGATCCTACCCATCGCTATAGGCTCCGTAGGTGTCGCCTCCTCGGCAACGTAAACACCGTACCAGCTACCTTGGAGAGCAGCAGCGGCCTGTTCTGCGTTCCTGAGTGACAGATTGCAGGTGGCTCGCATGTACAGATAGTCCTCCACTGAGGGATATCCCTGGACCAGGACATAGCCCGCTGCTAGAGCACTTGCAGCCATTGTGTGTTGTTGTATAGGACGTGAGCTTTGGTATGGTTGACCTACACGATCAGGTATTGATGAGCCCGGATCAACCAGCGCAACGTGCTACGGAACCTATACCGTGGGCTTTATGGTCGCTATTATAATTCGGTGATCACAGATGGCAAGACGCCTGAACGAACGATTTTGTGATGAATAGAAATAAATGTACATGAGTAAGAGTCACTGACTAGGCGGGGTAAGCAAGAATATTGTGTGGATGATCTCCACTGATATTCCACCAGGCAACATAACTACCGTAACTATGACAATGATGCAGAAATGCTCACCGGCAAAAAGGTCCCTGAACCTGACCCTGTACTAGAACAAGAGAGTCTAAACAAGAGCTCCTCATAGGAATTATGTGTATTTGATGAAGTCTTACCTATAGACTTCTTTCACAGACAAGATATTCAGTAAGCAATTCACTTTCACTTAGGTTCGGATCCCTGCGCTCGAAGATGCTAAGAATATGGTAACAGGGGCCTGGATTACCCGGGATACACAGCTGTGTGTCTGGAACTAATTCATACTGGCACGAGCATGAGAGCGAGTCGTCATGCTTTCCTGACGTATAATCACAACAGACCAAAGAATTTCAACATAACAGGCTCATTCGGGGGTGCAAAATGCCCAACTCCCTGACCGAAGTATCCCACCAACTGCGTGCCGTCGCCGTAGACCATTTCAGTATACTGTGAGCCCTCAGCAACCGAGCTTCCCGTGTTGTTCTTGGTATTCGTGACACCCAGAACGGCCGACCATTGCTTGAGCTGCTCGTATCCGCATTGCGGTCTAACTAAGGCATCTGCTAGGCCATGGATGACCTGCATTCGAGGTCGCCTACCGGTATATCCTGGGTAGGCGTTGTACACAAACTTCGCCCAGTCTTCCGGGGTATGCTGCATCCCCTGCGCACACGTTTGGTTGTTACCGAAAGGCGTCGGGGGTGCTAGAGAGCTATTATATATTAGTATATAATAATTATGTGGAACATATATCAAACTTACCCAGCAAAGCAGGCGAAAGCAGCCCCCGAATATGCAGCTCCAGCTTCGAAAACCTCAGGGTAAGCACCCACCACTATAACTCTTAGAATCAGTTATTGTCACCAAGGCACAGTCATTCTATGCATATCGCGGATGTATAGGGAACTTATAAAGCCCGGTCCAAGATCAACAGCAGTGGTTGTACTTAGACTGGTCAAAACAAGGAGACGACTTCGGTGGTTACTTACTAACGTTCGTCATCATAGCCCCGGATGAGGCACCCATGACATAGACCTTCGACTTGTTTCCCTTGTACTTTTCAAGTGTGTAGTTCACCATGCTGATGATACCGAGGGCATCGCCTGATCCGCCATGTGTGAGCGACCCTGCGTTGTTGACATCCCAGCAGTTACTATATTTAGTAGTTCCAGGATATATGACGATGAAGCCCTGGCTGTCCGCATAGGAGGGCAATTTTGTTCCCGAGTACCATTGTGTACCAGAACCGCCACAGGGATGAAGCTAGGCATAGGAGATGAAGGTTAGGAACGAGTACAGTTAAGCCATCCGGGGAGTTATCGCAAGTGGTCTTCATACGTACAGCCACGATGATCGCTGGGTTGGCAGCAACCTTGTCAGGGACATAGATGTACATCTGGATTGACGAAGGGTTATTTCCGAAGCTAGACACTTGCTGAAGAGTTGCTCCCAATACCAAACTGGCCGAGGCCAGCAGGCCAGCCATGCTAGCACTAAACTTCATGTCGACGGGTGAAAATATCGGCACTCTACTTGACTGAGTAACTCGAAATCAATAGCAATATTATACTCCTCAATGGCCCGCTTCATCCTCATTGTGTTGCCCTTCCAGGCCTCTTATACTATTCTTTCAACTGAAGAGCCGATCAAGACTGCCGTTATGGAGGAGCAGCCCTTCAACCGCCGCCGCGAGGATTCGGTATGTATTTCGGTTTCTTCTAATCGCATGTTTGCAAGAAAAGCAACGGAAGTGGTAATTTTACCGATGCCTGTTTCAAGACTAGCGTCTGTGATTGGGACAAAATCCCAGATTAGCCGCGAAGTCGTGAAGTAACATCAGAGAATGAAACAACAAAATCTCGGCGGAGTGCATTGAAGCTCTGCTAAATATGCCCCTGGCACACACATTGGCTAGACGCTGTCAACATATCGAGTATACAAGTAAGTTCTATCTTTAACAATGATTTTTAAGTACAGGATGCAGCATAATCCTTTGTTGCGATATCCCCGCTTAGACACGAGCTCATCACAAGGCTTTCACTACTAGAAGACTTCGTAGCTAGAACGATGACGTTAGAGAAGCTCTCTATGATCATAAGAACAATTTAGAGGTAGATACTAAGTGAAAGGAGATCAAGATATTCTTCAAAAAACTTATAAAGTCAACTACTAAAACTATATTAAGGTGATAGTTTCGAACACTGTGAGACGGGTCTGATAGCATCTTCGGAGAGTATTATAGTTATACGAATTCTTACTCTTCCGATATCACACAAGTTGTTC